>CM071924.1:76829631-77134582 GCA_016081115.2 Rehmannia glutinosa | reverse complement strand
ACGCTACTTCATAGTCTCTCACTGCCTCATCCATAAAGATTCTGGGTACAACAGCCTCGCAAGCATGTATTCCCCGGGCTTCACCAGAGGTGGCTATCAATTTTATTTTCACAAAACCAGGAAATCACCGCTTCCACATTTGACATGCTACTGGTGTGCTTTTCTCTCTGGCCACCCGCATCTAGCATAGTCAGTCCACAGCCAATTAGCTTGAATCCACATTCCTTTGATACCATAAGCCAACTTCTTGGCTTCCTTTCAAGTATCTCAAGATTCTCTTAGTCATTATGTGACTCTCTTTCGGGAGCAGACATTGAAATTCGTGACATACACCTACATCAAAGGTGATGTCTCCGCTCGCTGTGAGATAGAGCAATGATCCAATAAGTGCTCTATATCTTGTTTGATCTACAGGCTTGCCATCTGTATCCATGTCCATTTTGATCGATGTATTCATTGGTATTTTCACGAAGACTTCTCCTCCATACCAAATTTCTTCTTCATTAAATCTCTGTATTTTGTTTGACTTATGAAGGTTCCATCCTTCCGCCTGTTTCACTTGGAGTCCAAGGAAGAATGTCAGCTTCTCCCATCATGCTCATTTCAAATTTGTTTTGCATGAGGTTTGAAATTTTTTCACATAGCTCTTTGTTTGTGGATCCAAAAATGATGTCATCCACATATATTTGAACAAGCAAAGATACTCTTCTTTGCCTTGAATTTCAAAAGTGTTCTATCTACTTTTCCTTTGTGAATCCATTCTCATTAGGAATTGTGACAAAGTATCATACAATGCCTCCGGTGCCTCGTTTTCAATCCATACGAGCTTTCTTGAGTTTGTATACCTTATCTCCAAGAGTCTTCTCGCTCAAATCCCGGAGGTTGTTCAACATACACTTTCTTCCAATAAACCATTTAGGAATGCACTTTTACATCCATCCGATATACAATGAAATTCTTGTGAGCGCGATAGGCAAGAAAACATCCTTATAGCTTCCAATCTTGCTACAGAGCAAATGTTTCATCAAAATCTATTCCTTCTTCGCAATATCCTTTTCGCTACTACCTTGCTTCTTTTACCACTGAGCCCTCCTCGCTCATCTTGTTTATGAACACCCATTTAGTACCAATAACATTTTGATGGGTGGGTCTTTGAACTAATTCCCATACTTTATTTCTTTCAAATCGATTCAGCCTTCTTCTGCATAGCTTTGAAACTAATGTGTGTCATCCAATGCTTGTAACACATCTTTACGCCTTCTATTTGTGAGATAAAGCATGTGAACATAGCTTCTTTTGCTGAGTTCTCGATCTTGTTTTGACACCTTCTCTTATATTCCATGACAAGTTCTCGGGGATGGTCTTTCAACCATCTTACATCGTTGAAGGAAGTTAGCCGATTCGCCGCCCTACTGCGTCGCTTTGATCGCCTTCTTCAATCACTTAGCCGCAAATTTTCCAAAGATTTTATGAGACTCGCCTATCTCATCTTCATCTCGAGTTTATAATTCCACTCACCTTCAAAGATGGTGACTTTTCTCATGGAGTCGATGATTCAATTTTATCACTGATTACTTTCAATGTCTTCTCCATTTACATTCGCTCATCGAACACCACATGAACGATTCCTCTCGCAATCATAGTCCTTGTTGAGTACTCAGAAAGTTTTGCAAACAGTATCCCAAGAAGATACCTTCATCACTTTTTTAGCATCAAAAGCTTTAGATTGTCTTTGCCATTGTTATGGATGAAGATTTACATCCAAATATTCTAAAATATGCAACATTTGTTTTTCCCCCCAAATCTCATGGAGTCTTTGTCACTGCTTGTTTATCATACATTTGTTTTGAGTGTAAAGTTAATCGCTTTCACCAAAAATCTTTTGTAACCCCCGTCCTAACATGGTCCTTGCCGCTTTTTGAGAGTTCTATTCCTTCTTTCGAACTCCATTCTGCCGGGCTGAGTCCTTGCCAAGTAGATAATTCATGACCAATGCCATTTTCAATACAATATTGAGTTATTATACCATATTTACAAACTCAGTTCCTTCATTCCGATCTAATTTTGATAATGGTTCGCTTTTTCATTTTGAATCTTCATCTTCATCGTGGTAGTTTTCAGAGTTTCTTTCTTCTTACACATGAATATTGTCCATGTATATCTTGAGTAGTCATCTACTACCACCAAGGTGTATTTTCCACTTATGCTAGCCGGTTCCACGGGTCAAATAGATCCATATGTTGCATGTAATATTCTCGAAGATGGTCTTTTCTTTGAATGATGATTTGACTGCTTTTCCTTCGACATGCGCCACATATACTTCCTTGTATATCGAAAGCCTGGAAGTCCTTCCACAAGATTACTTCTCGGCAAGCTTGTTAATCGCCTTGAAATTTAGGTGACTCGCTTTTTGTGCCACATCCAACTTGATTGGGGTGTTTTCGCTACAGATAGACAAAGCCGGGTGTATGCTGACCAATCTACTACATACATGTTCTTTTGTTCGCATCTCCTGCAACACAACTTCATTCGATTCAAAGATCCTTGATTTGGCATTTACCCATGTTAAATCCAACATTATAGCCATTGTCACGAAAGTTGATCGATGCTTAGCAAGTTGAAGTTGAGTCCTTCAACATATGCAACATCCGTGATTTCTAACTGCTTCATTTCTTGATGGATCCAATGCCTCTTATTTCACATGGAGCTTCATTTCCTCCAAATATGACTTTGCTCCTTTAACTTCCTTGAATTTTGACAGATTTTTCTTTGTTTCCTCGTCATATGTCCGAACAACCACTATCCATGTACCAGTTCCTTGGCACTCTTAGCCTTCGAACCTCGCAATCAAGGAAATTAAGTTTTAGGTACCCATACTTGTCCGGGTCCCGAGGGGTTAGAATTGTAAGATGATCCAACCAACTTATAGCCAAAATGATTTGACTTCTGGGGTTGCCATCTATCGCCATAATCATAATTAATCTTGGCAAATTGCTTTGGGGATTCTGTGTTCATACAACTGCTTCTTTTGTCAGATGCCTCGTATACGTGTTTTAGCAATCGCCTTCTTTTGGGGTAATTGTGGTGTCTCCGAGTGTAGTGCCTAGTGTCATATGTGTCGATGAAAGTTTCTTATACTTTTGAATGGCTTTGCCGAGTTCTAGGCCTTGCCATTTGAGCTTATATTCCATAAGTCTATGCCGATAGTTCACATCATTCCAATCGCCTCGCTTGATATTTTCTACCATTCCCATCATATGTATTTCTTTTATAGATTTTCTGGGGTTTTTAGTAGCCTGCTTTTCTTTAGCAGTATTTTCTCGCTTGGAGTTTGCCGAGGAACTCGATCAATCTCTTCTCACTTGTCCTTTCAAATAACACTCAATCGGCCGCTTTTCCTTTTCCTTTATAACTAAGGCCGCTTTGTTTGTAATTGTGTTGAGTGAATGTGTGTGCACCATTTGAGTTTTTGATTTTAGACTCTTCATTCTTGAAGATCCTTTTTCCAAAATTACTTTTGAAGTTTGACATAGCACAGAGGAATTAAATCCTAAGCCTCGCTTGTCTCCACATTCTCTTTGACTCATAATAAGATCATCCAATGATTTAGATGCCTTAGTGAATGAGGCAATAACATTTTTGAGGTCATTCTCCCTCTTTTCTATGGCAAACTATTTTCGTTTATTAGCTTGGCATTTTAGCCTTTTAAACTTTTATTCTCATCGCCTATTTGACCTAGAGTACTCAACTCTCTTAGTCACCGTGAGTTTCGTTTCGAGTAGTTGTTTTCCTCATTTAGTAAAGCAGTGTGTGAGGATTTAATGTGTTCAAAATCTTTCATCATTTTGCCTAATGAATCATAAAGATCGTTGGTGATGAAGTGTATGTGTGTTACTACTATCACTAGAACTGAAGTTCGATGAGTTAGAGTGTACCTCATCTTTCGTCAGCTGATCTTGTTCCTTGGCCATCAAATAGATCAGGCTTCTTCTTCAGAGTCACTTGAGTAGTCAACTTCACGCTTCCTCAATCGCTTGTCTCTTGATTTGGTTGTCTCAAGAATCTCCTCGCAGCCAACATCGCTTTTTTTTTTCTTTCTTCTTTCTCCGAAGACCTTTCTTTCTTCTTCATTCCTCGCATTTGTTGACTACGTGATATGGGCAATCAATGGCGTGAGTGACTGTTTGCCAGCTAGCCCAAAGATAGATATTCAACCTTTGATCGCCTTCTTTCCATTCTTCTTTGTCACTTTGATATTCAGCTTTTGATGACTGTTCTCTTGGTCGCCTATCTTCCTCGACTTGGAGGAGCCGAGTGTCTTCTCGGAGGATTCGCCTTCTCTTCTTGTAGTTCTTATTCAAGAACTTGTTGAACCTTTTAACCATCAAAGGCTATTTCTTCTCGATCAATGACTTCTTGACCTCAACTCTCTTTCCATCCTAAACAATTTGTTTGCTTTGGGTACAATCGATCTTCCTCGATCTTTTCTTCTCACCAAATTTGAGGTTTTGAGATCCGAGAATAGTTCATGGTTGGAGGTCTTCGACAGGTCCATGGAATGCTCCTGCCATGACCTTCATTTCCCATTCACCGAGACTTTTTAGATCTTCATACACATTTCCTTCTCGTATATTCCTTTCCAAGTGCGTATAGCTGCTGGTGATTTTTATGAACCGAGCATCCAGCTTGATCCAAGTTTTTCCTACGATCATTTTGAAATTCTCAAATTTTTGTACATCCACCATCGATAATTTATTTTCCTGATTTGTTTCAGCCTTCACAAATCAATGTTAGTTTGTCCTGCATTTTTTAGCTGCTTTTGCATGATGATTCGACTTTATTGAACATGGCTTTGTCCAAGGTTTTGTAAAAGATGTCCTTGGCTACATTGTCCAGGTTGTATCTTTTTTTTCGTCATCATTTGTCCATTCAGCTTTTGGTTTTTCAACCATAGCCGGGTCTAGGGGCAACATCCTCTTCACCTTCACCGCAATTTTTCTTACATACCGTGTTCACTTTTAAGATTTGCAAAGGCCCATCCTCTATCACTATCCACATCTCATCATGTAATGCCGATAGATGAGCTCGCGATACTTAATTTCCCAATCATCAAATTCTTCAATTGTGAACATAGGGATGCGTGTCAAATTTGCTTCCATGATAATAAATTTTAATGATAAAAGGAGTTTTGAAAATTTAAGTACTAAAGGCATTTTGAAAAGTTTGAGATCTAGTTCAAGAACAGCTATGGAAGGCTCAATGAACCAACCACCGATACCACTTGTAGGTCCCAAGTGGGTGTGAGTGTAAGGTTTAGAAGGGGGTTGAATAAACCTTACCAAATTTTCGATTTAGTCCTTTTAAAAGTTCGAGTTGATACTACACACTGTCCTAGGTGGACAATCAATTTAGTTAATCAAGAGTTAGTCACCAACGCACTGATCGAAGCCGCTTGATAGAATAACAGCGTTAAAACCGAATTAGCTCAACTCGTGGTTTGTTTTCAATGAAGACTTAACACCCTTAAGTTTGGTTTAGTAGAGATTTAAAGCTTGATTTAATACTTAGAAATTATCAAGTAGATAGCAAATTTATCAAAGAAAGTTACAGCAAATAAGATGCAGAATTTAAAGTTATAAATGTAAATGACACGATAAGTTTTTATAGAGGTTCAAGATGGGTAATTCTTCTAATCCTCTCTTTCTCCAACTCCTGGAGGAATCCACTAGGTATTGATCAAGATAAAGTGGTAATAGTCCAGACAGTTTCTTGATCACACAAACCGACTTGATTCCTTTCTTGGGGACGCCTGAGACGCTTGATCACTCAAACCGGCTTCTCAGATGACTTACCTTTCTTCACAGGCGTTCACTTGCTACTACATCACGGCCTCCAAAGCTCAAGACTTGTTCGACCTTGAACCTTCCTACAATCCTTCGTGGAATGTGACCCTTTATTCTTCCGTAATTTCCTCTTCAACGATTGAAGTTATCTTTCCTACACAAGTGAGTGTGGATTGATGTTCTTCGAATGCAGCTTGAGGATTGAGCGTTTAATAACTTGAGAATATTTTAGGTTACAAAATGTTTCTTTCTTGCTTGTATTCAATTCTCAAATGGTCAAGGTAACCTCGCTTTTTTTTCTCAGAGTTATTCCTCAGCCTTTTTATAGTGAGCTCCAAAATTCGCTCGCTGAAAGAGATAGCTTATTTTTGAAAGTCATTGTGGTCGCTGGTTTGTCTTGTTGTAGTCCTGAATTGCCATTTTCGCATGAATTGTTCTTCGCCTTTTCTGACACCATGTATGCTTCCCATCTGGTTTATTTGCACGCCGGGGATCGAAGCACTTCGAGAAAGGTAGCATGGAGATATTACTTGTTTAAGCAATTTTCTGATTTCTCGCAACGATCTTTTCGCTATTCGATTCGACGCATTTTTCGCTTTCCCAGGTGATTTAGAGTCGCCTTCCAATCATTGATGATTTTTTCGTCATTTTCAACTCGAGACTTGGCTTTTTGAGCTGACTTGATCGATACTTCATTTCACCGCATCTCGCTTGCTCCTTCAGCCTGAAGTTCGCCTTCTCTTCTTTCCATACTCAAGCCGCCTTGTACGAGTCTTCTTTCTTCTAGTCTCCAATGTCTTTTCAGCATGTTTGGGCATAGCCGATTTAACTCGCTTGACAAGCCCTATTTATTATAATGCGCTTACAACAAAGAATGGGGTGCCAACTTCCTATTCTAAGTTTTATAGGCATTCATCAAAATCTAAACAATAAATTTCCCAACACACAATATCTTTATTGCTAATATTTCAAATATATATTGTTCAATTAGTATTACCAAATAATCATTCAATAGCTCGCCCCCATTTGATTGTGCAGTAACAACAAAATCGAATATCTCAAGTTTATAATGAAGCAAAATGTACAAATATTTGGAAAGGGAAAAATTTGAACAAGTCTCAAGATTTTTCAAGATTCACAAATGGGAAGAGAAACAAGTACATAAGAAGGAATTAAGGTTTTGTTTTTGTATCAGAAACTGCTTAAGAACTATTTTTTTTTTATTTTATATATTTTTAGATTATAAGGTGAAATTATCAAATACCCATGTGTTGGGAAATTTATTGTTTAGATTTTGATGAATGCCATGTAAAACTTAGAATAGGAAGTTGGCATCCCATTTTTTTGTTGTAAATCGCATTGTAATAAATAGTAATGGTCAAGCCGAGTTAAGTCGCCTATGCCCAAACATGCAAGAAGACAACCGGAGACTAGTAGGAAGACTCCGCCATGAGACAACCGAGTTTGGAAAAAGAAGAGAAGACGGAATTCGATCAAGGTGCAAATTTGAGATGCAACTGAGTAAAGCATCACCAAGTCAACTTAAGATAGTCAAGTTTCTAGTTGAAGTGACAAGAAGAGTCATTTAATGATTGGAAGTCGACTTTAAGTCACCCGGGGAAAGCAAGGAAATGCAAAAGTCGAGATAATCGAAAAGAGATCCATTGCACAAAAATCAAGAGAATTACTTAAACAAGTAATATCTCCATGCTACCTTTCTGAGTGCTCACCACGCGTGCTGCAAGGGAAATAAACCAATGGGAAGCACTACACCGTGTCAAGATTCTCGAAAAAGTCAAGAATAATTCATACGAGGAAGTGGCAATTCCAAGGATCGCAACAAGACAAGCCAACGACCACAAGTGACTTTAAAAATAAGCCTATCTCTTCAACGGGCAAATTTTTGAAAGATCACTATAAAAGGCCGAGGATGACTTGAGGATTTTTTTAAGAATGAAAAGATTTTATTGATTACTCGAACCAAAACATTCAAGCTAATATCCGAATCAGAATCAAAATATTCTCAAAATCATTCAAGTTTAATCCTCAAGCCTACACTACGAAGAAAATCAATCCAACACTCACCGTGAAGGAAAGATAGCTTCAATCGCTGAAGAGGAAACTTTAGAAGAAAAGGGGTCTACATTCCACGAAGGATTGTAGGAAGGTTCAAGGTCGAACCAGCCTCGAGTTTTTGGAGGGCTTCGTGATCAAATCCTAAGAGCTTGAGCAAGTGAGTTGTAGTAGCAAGGCAACGCCCCGTGAAGAAGCCGAGCCTGACGAGAAGCCACCGAGTGACCAAGGCATCTCCGTGATCGAGTCCCAAAGGATCAAGTCACCGTGGTGATCAAGACTTGTATCCGGACTGCTACCACTCTGTATACCGATCAATACTTAGTGGATTCCTCCAGAGTTGGAGAAGAGAGGAGTAGAAGAATTACCCCATCTTCGAACCTCTATAAAAACTTATCGTGTCATTTACATTTCAAGACTTTAATTCCTCGCATCTTATTTGTTTAATTCTCACGACATATTTGCTATCCAACCGATAATCTCTAAGTACTAAAACCAAGTATTAAATCATAACTAAACCAAACTTAAGGGTGTTAAGTCTTCCAATGAAAAACAAACCACGCTTAAGCTAATTCAGTTTTAACAAATTGAAAGTTATTCTATCAACACCAATGAGTCTGTTGAGTGACTAACTCTACCGATTAACTAAATTGGTTGTCCACCAAGGACACAAACAGATAGTGTCAACTCAATTTTAAAAAAGGACCAAAAGTGAAAAGTTGGTAAGGTTTATTCAACCCCCTTCTAAACCTTACACTCACACCCCTTGGGACCTACAAGTGGTATTAGAGCGGTTGGTTCATTGAGCCTTCCGACCGGTTATCGAACTAGATCTCCAAACTTTTCAAAATCTGTTTTAGTACTTAAGTTTTCAAAACTCCTTTTATCATTAAAAGTTATTATCATGGAAGCAAATTTGACACGCATCCCTATGTTCACAATTGAAGAATTTGATGATTGGAAAATTGTGATGCATGCTCATCTATCAAAGATTACATGATGAGATGTGGATAGTGATAGAGGATGGGCCACCGCAAATCTTAAAAGTGAACACACCGTAAGAAGAGCTACAAACCAAGGTGAAGAGGATGTTGCCCTAGACCAAACCTATGGTTGAAAACCAAGAATCGAATGGACAAATGATGACATAAAAAAGATACAACCTCGGACAATGTAGCCAAGGACATCCTTTACAAAACCTCGACAAAGCCATGTTCAATAAAGTCAAATCATGCAAAACGGCTAAAGAAATGGGGACAAGCTAACATTGATTTGTGAAGGCTCGTGAGCAAATCAAGGAAAATAAATTATCGTGGTCAGACAAAAATTTGAGAATTTCAAAATGATCGCAGGAGAAAACCTCGATCAACCGGATGCTCGGTTCACGTAAATCACCAACGAGCTATCCGCACTTGGAAAGGAATATACACGTATGAAATGTGTATGAAGATCCTAAAAAGTCTCCCACCTGAATGGGAAATGAAGGTCATGGCACCGAGACATTCCATGGACCTATCGAAGACCTCCAACCATGAACTATTCTCGATCTCAAAGCCTACGAATTTGAGCCGAGAAGAAAAGATCGTGAAGAGACAACTTGTACCCAAAATAGCCGCTTCTAATTGTTAAGGATGGAAAGAGAGTCGAGGTCAAAGAAGTCATTGATCCGTAAGAAATAGCCCCGATGGTTAAAAGGTTCAACAAGTTCTTCAATAAGAACTACAAGAGAGGCAAGGGCTTAATCTTCCGTAAGACACTCATCTCCCTCTCCAAGTCAAGGGAAGATAGGCCAACCAAGAGAACATATCATCAAAAAGTCAATATCAAAGGTCGACAATCCAAGAATGGAAAGAGCCGATCAAAAGGTTGAATATCTATGCCTGAACCGTAGGGCAACCAGGTCACTATGCCATTGATTGTCCATATCATGTAGTCAACAAATACAGAATGAAGAAGAAAGAAAGGTCTTCGTGAGAAAGAAGACAAGAAAAGAAAAAGGCAATGTTGGTCCGCAGAATCGGGCCGAGAACCAAGTCAAGAGACACAACGATTCAGAGAGCAAGAAGAGCGACTACTCAAGTGACTCAAGAAGAAGCCCGATCCGCTTGATGGCCAAGGAACAAGATCAACCCGACCAAGAAGATGAGGTACACTCTAACTCATCAAACTCGATTCTAGTGATAGTGATCGTGACACACACACTTCATCACCCACGATCTTTATGATTCATTAGCAAAATGATGAAAGATTTTGAACACATTAAATCCTCACACACACTACTAAATGAGGAAAACAACCTACTCAAGAGCTAAAACTCACAAACCGACTAAGGAGCCGAGTACTCTAAGTCAAATAGCCGATGAGAATAAAAGTTTAAAGGTCGAAAATGCCAAGCTAATAGCGTAAATAGCCGCCATAGAAAAGAGGGAGAATGACCTCAAAAATGTGATTGCCTCATTCACTAAGGCATCTAAATCATTCGATGATCTTATTATGAGTCAAAGAGAATGTGGAGACAAGACAGCTTAGATTTAATTCCTCTCGTACTATGTCAAACTCCAAAAGTAATTTTGGAAAAAGGATCTTCAAGCAATGAAGTGTCTCAAAATCCAAAACTCCAAATGGTGCACACACATTCACTCCAAAGCACAATTACAAGCAAACGGCCTTGGTTATAAAGAAAAGGAAAAAAACCACTGGGTGCATTGAGAGGACAACGAGAAGAAATTCACCAAGTTCCTCAACAAACTCCAAACAGAATTACTCAGAAAGAAGAAACAGAGCTACCAAAAAACCCCAAAAGTTCTATCAAAGAAACACATATGATGGGAATGGTAGAAAATATCCAAGCCAAGTTGATTGAACGATGTGAACTATCAAAGATAGACTTATGGAATATAAGCCCAAATGGCAAAGGCCTAGAACTCAAAGAAAGGTCATTCCAAAAGTATAAGAGCTTTCATCAAAGACACATATGCACCTAGCACTACACTCAGAGACACCACAATTACCCAAAGAAGGCAATTGCTAAAACACATATACATGCATACGACAAAAGAGACAGCTTGTATGAACCTAGAATCCCCAAGCAATTTGCCAAAATTAATTATGATTATGGCATCGATAGATGGCAACCCCTTAGAGCCGATCATTTGGCTATAGCTGGTTGATCATCTTACAATACTAACCCCTCAGACCCAAACAAGTATGGGTACCTAAAACTTAATTTCCTTGATTGCAGTTCAAGGAACAACCGAGTGCCAAGGAACCTGGTATACATGGATAGTGGCTGTTCCGACATATATGACAGAAACAAGAAAAATCTGTCAAAATTCAAGGAAGTTAAAGGAGCAAAAGTCATATTTGGAGGAAATGAAGCTCCAGGAGAAATAAGAGGCATCGATCCATCAAGAAGAACGGATTAGAAATCACAGATGTTGCATATGTTGAAGGACTCAACTTCAACTTACTAAGCATCATCCAACTCGTGACAAGGGTTATAATGTTGATTTAATATGGGTATATGCCAAATCAAGGATATTGAATCAAATGAAGTTGTGTTGCAAGGATGCGCACAAAAGAACATGTATGTAGAAATTGGTCAACCGCAACACCCAAAGACCGCCTATTAGCAAAGAGCACAAATTAATCAAGTTGGTTGTGGCACAAAAAGCCGAGTCACCCGAATTTCAAAACACTTAACAAGCTTGCCAGAAGTAATCTTGTGGAAGGTCTTCCGCACTCAAGATACAAGAAGGAGAGTATATGTGACGCATGCCGTAAGGGAAAACAGATCAAATCATCATTCAAAGAAAAGACATGCCCATCTTCAACAAGGATATTGCACCGCTACATATGGATCTATTTGGTCCAAAGCTTGAACCAACCAAAGATAAGTGGGAAGAAATATACCTTGGTGGTAGTAGATGACTACTCAAGATATACATGGACAATATTCATGTGTAAGAAGAAAGAAACTCTACGTAAAACTACCACAAAATTGATGAAGAGGATTCAAAATGAGAAGAGCCAAACCATTATCAAAATAAGATCGATGCATGAACCGAGTTTGTCAATGGTATAATAACTCAATATTGTATTGAAAATGGCATTGGTCATGAATTATCTCAAAGCAAGGACTCCACACAGAATGGAGTTGCGAAAAAGGAATAGAACACTCAAAGAAGCAAATGACCATGTTAGTCAAGCAGGTTACCAAAGAGATTTTTGGGTCAAGCAATCAACACAAACTTGCTACACTCAAAAAAAGATGTATGATAAACAGACAAAATTGACAAAGACTCCCTATGAGATTTGGACAGGAGAAAACCAAATGTTGCATATTTTAGAATATTGGATGTAAATGCTTCATCCATAACAATGGCAAAGACAATCTAAAGGCTTTCGATGCTAAAGTCGATGAAGGTATCTTTCGGGGATACTCACCAAAGCAAAGCCTACAGAGTACTCAACAAAAGGACTATGGTTGCAGAGGAATCCATTCATGTGGTATTCGATGAGCCAAATGTAAATGGAGAAGACATTGAAGAGTCACCGATAAGTCAATCATCCAACCATACGTAAAAGTCCCTATGTCAAGTCAAGCCGAATTATAAACTCGAATGAAGATGAGATAGCCGAGTCTCATAAAATGCCGGAAAATTTGCAGCTAAGTTGATTGCGAGAGAGTCGATCAAAGCAACACAACAAGCTAGACGATCAATCCAGCCTAACTTACTTCAACCTCGATGTAAGATGGCCGAAAGACCATCCACCGTAACTTGTCATTGGAAATATAAGAGAAGGTGTCAAAACAAGATCCGTAACTCAACAAGAAGCTATGTTCACATGCTTTATCTCACAAATAGAGCCTAAAGATGTGTTACAAGCATCGATGACACACATTGATTCAAGCTATGCAAGAAGAGTCGAATCAGCTTTGAAAGAAATAAAGTATGGGAATTAGTTCAAAGACCCACCCATCAAAATGTTATTGGTACTAAATGGGTGTTCGTAAACAAGATGAACGAGGAGGGTTCTGCGGGTAAGAAACAAAGCAAGACTAGTAGCCAAAGGATATTGCCAAGAAGAAGGAATAGATTTTGATGAAACATTTGCTCCTCGTAGCAAGATTGGAAGCTATAAGGATGTTTCTTGCCTATGCAGCTCACAAGAATTTTATTGTATATCGATGGATGTAAAAAGTGCATTCCTAAATGGTTTATTGAAGAAGAAGTGTATGTTGAACAACCTCCAGGATTTGAGCAGTAAGACTCTTGGAGATAAGGTATACAAACTCAAGAAAGCTCAGATGGATTGAAACAGCACCCGTGAGCATGGTATGATACTTTGTCACAATTCCTAATCGAGAATGGATTCACAAAAGGAAAAGTAGATAGAACACTTTTTTTAATTCAAGACAAGAAGAGCATACCGCTTGTTCAAATATATGTGGATGACATCATTTTTGGATCCACAAACAAAGAGCTATGTGAAAATTTTCAAACCTCATGCAAAGCAAATTTGAAATGAGCATGATGGGAGAGTCGACATTCTTCCTCGACTCCAAGTAAAACAAATCAAGGATGGAACCTTCATAAGTCAAACAAAATACACCAGAGATTTAATGAAGAAATTTAGTATGGAGGAGAAGTCTTCCGTGAAAATACCAATGAATACATCACCAAAATGGACATGGATGCAGATGGCAAGCCCGTAGATCAAACAAGATACGAGCACTTATCGATCATTGCTTTATCTCACAAAGAAGCAGTGCCAAACATCACCTTTGTTGTAGGTGTATGTGCGAGATTTCAATCGCTCCAAAAGAGAGCCATATGATCAGCCTAAGAGGATTTTGAGATATTTGAAAGGAAGCCAAGAAGTTGGCTTATGGTATCCAAAGGAAGGTGGATTCAAGCTAATGGCTATTCGACTGACTATGCCGGATGCAGAGTTGACAGAAGAGCACTTCGTGCACATGTCAAATGCTTGGAAAAAGCTAATTTCCGGTTTAGCAAAAAGCAAAATTCAATAGCCACCTCTACACCAAGGTACATACATATCATGGCAAAAGTTGCAGCCCAAATCCTATGGATGAGGCAAGAATGAGAGACTATGAAGTTGAAGAAAAGAAATTCCAATCATGTGTGATAACACAAGTGCAATTGCAATCACTCGTAATCATGTGTTGCACTCAAGAACAAAGCATATCGATGTCGATATCACTTCATAAGAGATCATGTTGAAAAGAAGGACATCATCTTGAATATATCTCAACCGATAAACAATTCGACATATTCACAAAACCATTATGTGAGTCAAGATTTGAAGAACTCAAGCATGAGTTAGGTTAATTGAGCCGAGCCGACACTAAGACTCAAAGAAAAGAAATGAAACACAAAAAGAGAAAAAGGATCAATTCTCAAAATCGCCTAAATGAATCACCATGTCTGAAAGACAACTATAATCGAATTAGTTGACAAATGAGTCATCGAGAGAATCGTGACTTAAGAGTTAAATCGCCAAGCGGATAAGTTCGAGCCATTTATGAGCAAAGTGACAAAAACGCAATGCTTTTACTAAGCGGGAATGTTTTTAAGAATGACGCCAAAGATAATGATGATGTGTACAGACAAAAAGTCGCATACCAAGCTTATGATTGATATAAATGCCGCCGCATTAAATTCGAGACATTAAATGCTAATCGGCGTGCAAAATCTAAGCCGTTGATTTCGATCACATTTCAAAACCACCCGCACGCCCTTTCGTAAAACCATACTTAAACCATTTTCGCCTGCTTTTCTCTCACATATTACCAAAACGTTTCATTTCTATCTCGTAAGCAAAGGCAAAACTCTCTCAAAACCCTATCAATATTCAAATCAACTTCTAAGTTTCTTTTCGTGAAATACTCGAAAAATGGCATCAACTTATGATTTCGCAAGTTAGGAAGCAAATCCACACGGGCTCATGTGGGATTTCGAGGGAATGGTCAAACAGGGGTCCGATGACGCCTCATAAAGAAAATCGCGAAAAGCTCGAAACGTCCGGCCGAAACCATTTCTCGACGATGGAGTTCTCGATGACCTATGTGGAAGAGGTCGCACGCTTCTACGTGAACGCCGAGATTCACGATGAGGGGATCAAATCCTCCTGCTCACGGAAGGAGTTCATCATCTCTCGCCATGATCGCGTAACACCGCCACTACCGCGGAAGGAGCACCGTAAATCAATGAAGCCGACGACGCAGACTTGGCCGCTTGGAAGAAGAAGAGCCAAGACCGACTATGCCGAAAAGATAGTCTACACAGCCAAAAAGGGGTCAGCCAAGGAGGACTACCACAAACGTTGGACATAGTTGCCAAATGCATAGACATCAAATTTGGCAACTTTGATCAATCGTTTAAAGCAAAACCGATCGTGAATGGCCGCGATCATTGAAGAAAAGCAAGTAAACGGGCTGAGTTTGTCTACAAAGCAGATCGCTGTATCGTAGGGAACAAATCCTTCAAGGAGAATGGTGCATTGGAGGATCCCCGGGATATGGCCTGGTGATCGGCCGATGGAGGTGAAAGGAGTCCTCTTCGACATGGAAAGGCTGCCCATGTAAACAAGAGGATGTTCGATCAAACCCTCTCGGGCGCACGTAAGAGAGCCCACGCCAAGAGAGCCGATACAAGTGAGGGGGAATCACCGACCTCAAGATACAAACTTGTTTCCTCTCCACCAAAGAAGAAAGTCGCCCCGCACCGTTAAGAGAATCACGCCTCGCAGCCTAAGAAAAACAAACCGCTTCCCGCCCGCAGCCGAGTCGCCGCCTCCATAGCCGTGTCTCCCCGCCTGAAAAGAAGAACGGCCGAGAAGGAATCTCAAATACCTTCTCCGGTTGTCAAAAAGAGGAGAATCGATAAGCCAAGACGGCTCGCTTCCTCGTAAGAAAACACCAAAGACGCCCCGCCGCCAGACTCGAAGACACTCTCTCCGAACGTAAATCCCTCCGGTACGAACTAAGAGACGAAGAAGAATCATCAAGCAATCCGAACTTGAAAAACCGGGCCGAGTCACCACTCACCAAACAGATACACGAGATCGCTGAGAAGTAGAGTCTCCGTGATATTATTTGATGAAACAACCAAGTTCAAGGCGATCACAGAGGCAAATCAAGACCCAATTGTAGTTCGAACAATGAGACACAAGAAGAGCCGAGAAATCTAACTCGCCAAGGATGTAATCGTATCCCCTCCGCAATGACGCAAATGACGACAGAATGGAGCACCAAAGCTTGCTACCTTCTATCCCCGAGAATGAGGGACAAAGAAGAAGTCGAAAGAGATGATGATGTGATGATCCTATCCCCACTTTATCCGACATCCAAAATCATCTCATGAGAGTGGAGGAAGTGGAAATTGAGTCGATCCAGTGGGAACAGTTCCAACGGCCCGAGTTTATCAAGAAGAAGAGGAATCGATGAACTTTCTTGGAGTGACCACCGTGGTCCAAACATCGATGAAGAAAATCGCAC
Organism: Rehmannia glutinosa; assembly: GCA_016081115.2. Taxonomy (NCBI): domain Eukaryota; kingdom Viridiplantae; phylum Streptophyta; class Magnoliopsida; order Lamiales; family Orobanchaceae; genus Rehmannia; species Rehmannia glutinosa. The sequence continues at coordinate 77,118,142 of CM071924.1, read as the reverse complement.
AGATATCTTGCAGATCTTCAAGGACAAGGAGAAGAGAGAGACAGCAGAGGAAGCCGAGGCACGTGAGAAGGCCAAAGATCCGCCCTATCACCGCACTGCGTAACACACACATCATCTCCTCGACGCCTTATCGATAGTGATGAGGATCTCGACCCCGGCCGCCACGTAAGAGTTGCAAATGCAAAGAAGCAATGCACGAATCCGCAATTCTTCATGAGAAAAGAATGATGGAGGACCAGGAGAGTCCTCCAAAACACACCGAGTTGGACCCAATGGGAGTGGTGCAAAGATATCGCCACAGCTTGTTGCCGCCACCACTTCCCACTCACTCGGAAGAAGGAATTAAGGGAATCTGGCGATGAAACCGGGTTAGTGGGGACCCAAATCGAGCCAACCCCTAATGAAGGTGTCTTACCACCGCCCCAACGGCTGAACACTCAAGAGAAACAACCGGGAGTTTGGAGACGAGTGAACCCATTCCAAGTCACTCACCGGGTGCGCCACCGAGGGGAAACTCCCTCCACCGCAGCAAGGCCTGAGGATGTCAGCAGATGACTCCACAACGAATCTAGGAGGCGAAGTGGAGAAAGTACAAACACAAAATACACAAAGAAGTTGCCATCAACGAAGCTCGATAGCTTGAGACTGTCTCACCGAGGTGCCAACCGCTCAAGGCTAATGACGCCGCCGATGCAATGAGGCACATGAAGGAACCCCGGGAGTTAACACTGGCGATGAAAGTGCAATCCATGGGGTTGAGACTCCAATGGATGCCACCACGAAGACCCTAAGATACCGACACTCGCCGAAAGGGAGGTCCAAGGCCTCGCCGCAGCTTGAGACGGCAGTGAGGTAATGAAGGCCAACGGGAGGTTGAGACTTCCTGGGTAAAGAAGTCAAGTAGAGAACATCCCTCCCGCTATCATAGATCCATCCGAAAAGGAGATTAGCGCACTTCACGACTCCCAGATAATCCCGATGTAACCTTTCGGGATCTAAGAAGACGATGAAGCCGAGTCATCCCCCGTGATCGATCCAAAAGACTCACCGAGGATGTTCCAACCACGAGCAAGTCCGACCTCAAGACTACTCACAAACTTTCAACTTTGATGATGAGCCATCCATGGAAGTCTCATCATCGTCCGATGACGCTTCGAGCAAGGCCGAGGACTACCAACTCAATTGAAGAAACCAATGAGACCGACGAGGCCGTTGAGACATCGAGGCTCGCAAGTCGGGTCAACTTCACAACAAACCCCACCGCAACAGAGTCCATCGCGCAGCTCCCCAAGCCGCAACAGTTCGACTCCACAGGGAACTTCACGCGCACCACTCATCATTGAACAAATCCCAGTTACTGCCCGTGATGATTCCTTTGTAGAAACATTTCCTTCTCTCTCGAGGTACCCGACCTCCCAAGAGTCGAAAAACGATCTCGCGCTTCCATAGCACTGCATCCTCGTCATTCCATCGTATACCATCATTCCAACCGACTATGATTTTGACGCCGCTTGGCCATCACCGCAACAGAGGGAACAATCAAGTTGGGAGGTGTTCAAAGCATTATTTGCGTAAATTGAACGGATGGAGAGGCACTGTGCCTCGATGGACATGAGATCGATAACATAGATGCCAACCTTATCATGGGCCGACTTGAGAGGCATAATAGTCGAATCCGGAGTGGTGGCAACAAAGAAGAAACAATGCGCGTGGAACAAGCTAGATATTTCGTAACATTGTTCAACAAGTCGCCGGGTCCGGGAGAGCCGAGAACGCCGATGCAAAGACGAAATTGAGAGAACACATTGAGCACATGCATGAATCTCACATCGCCGAGATAAAAGCCGCGTGAGCAAAATAAGAATGAGCTCCTCGCGTATGGAAGAAAACATGGATAGAAAATTCACTTCTTATGGCCGAGATGAAGTTGCTTAAAGTCAATCCAACGCTACTCGCTCGAGTTTCGGCAAAGATACACCACAAAGCACTCAAGTAGAACTCGCCATCGCCAGACTCGACTTCCCGCTTGCTAGTATGTTTCCAGGAGTTCCTCTCTCCTTTGATGATGCCAAAAAGGGGGAAGAGGAATACCTTAAAGCGCTAAAGAGATCTCGGTCGTTGAAGGAGGGAGCAAACTGTGGAAGGGAAAGACAAATTTGATGGGTTACAAGGCGGAAAAGAAAGGAAAGTCCGCTGAGGGGAAGAATCGAGAGATGTGACCTTAATGATTGCACAAACCCCCAACAAGGTCTTGTCACACCTGATATTATCGCAAAGAAACTCCAAAGCTGACTCGCCACTCCAACACTGTTGCATCTATGACCGAAAAGAGAAAGACAATTGAAGCAGGGATGGAGAAGTGGAAGGAAGGTTGAATGCCCGAGTTATGGACATCTTGAAACAACATGAGGCATTCCAAAGAGACAGAGACACTTATGCCATCTCGATGTCGGGACCGAGCCAAGATCAGCTTGATGAATTTAAAACGCCGCATCTCAAGGATACTTTGCAAACATGTCTATGGCTCAAGCTCGGGACTTGTATCGGGAAAAGGGTCTCACGTTATGTGAAGAAGTCGACAGCAAACAGACTACCGGCAATACTCTGGTCACTCCGCCGATCACTCGGTTGAAAGAAGAAGACCCCAAAGACAATACACGCCCGAGGAAGAAGAGGAAGAGAATAAGAAAAGTGGTGGAGGAAGAGATTTCGACTCCAGGCCTCCGCCCAAAAACATTGAGTACATAGATCCGTGCAAGAAAGGAGGGATCTACCGGGCTGGTCTTGACCAAGTAGCCAACTGCAAGTGGCTAAAAACAATGTTGAGTATGTGAAAAGAATCGAAGAAGAAAATAAAAGACAAACTCAAGCTATGGGAGGAGAGACAAGAGAGATTAAGAAGAGATGAAGCTGCCCGAAGGCATATGAAAAGAAGAAGAAGGCGGTCAAGATGAGAAAAAGAGAAGAAGACCTAAGATGACAGAATCAAGAAGATGAAAGAAGGAGGCAACAAGGAGATGAAGTGTTGTGTGTCCACCCCTTCATGTATTTTACTATGTAAATACATACTATGTAAGTCTTCCGTAATAAATCAGAATTCTTTATTTTTTTTTTTGCGTAGACATAAATGTTTGCTTTGATACACCTTGTAAACAGTTTGTGTAAAAGAACAAGAATGTTATGATCAATAAAAGGATTGATTCTACGCATACATTCTTTGTGAATGCACTATCTCGTATGTATCTTTGCTATTTACATTTTGAATGTTTTAAGTTTTGGCATCATCAAAAAGGGGGAAATTGTTGGGAAATTTATTGTTTAGATTTTGATGAATGCCATGTAAAACTTAGAATAGGAAGTTGGCACCCCATTTTTTGTTGTAAATCGCATTGTAATAAATAGGGCTGGTCAAGCCGAGTTAAGTCGCCTATGCCCAAACATGCAAGAAGACAACCGGAGACTAGTAGGAAGACTCACGCGAGACACCGAGTTTGGCAAAAGAAGAGAAGACGGAACTCGATCAAGGTGCAATCGAGATGCAACAGTAAAGCATCACCAAGTCAACTCAAGATAGTCAAGTTCTAGTTGAAGTGATGAAGAGTCATTTAATGATTGGAAGTCGACTTAAGTCACCTGGGAAAGCAAGGAAATGCAAGTCGAGATAATCGAAAGAGATCCGTTGCACGTAAATCAAGAGAATTACTTAAACAAGTAATATCTCCATGCTACCTTTCTCTGAGTGCTCACCACGTAAGCATGTGCAAGGGAAATAAACCAATGGGAAGCACTACACCGTGTCGTAACTCAAAAGTCAAGAATAATTCATACGAGGAAGTGGCAATTCCAAGGATCGCAACAAGACAAGCCAACGACCACAAGTGACTTTCAAAAATAAGCCTATCTCTTCAACGGGCAAATTTTTGAAAGATCACTATAAAAGGCCGAGGGATGACTCGAGGATTTTTTTAAGAATGAAAAGATTTTATTGATTACTCGAACCAAAACATTCAAGCTAATATCGAATCGTAATCAAAATATTCTCAAAATCATTCAAGTTTAATCCTCAAGCCTACACTACGAAGAAAATCAATCCAACACTCACCGTGAAGGAAAGATAGCTTCAATCGTTGAAGAGGAAACTTTAGAAGAAAAGGGGTCCACATTCCACGAAGGATTGTAGGAAGGTTCAAGGTCGAACCGCCTCGAGTTTTTGGAGGGCTTCGTGATCAAATCCTAAGAGCTTGAGCAAGTGAGTTGTAGTAGCAAGGCACGCCCGTGAAGAAGCCGAGCGGACGAGAAGCCACCGAGTGACCAAGGCATCTCCGATCGAGTCCCAAAGGATCAAGTCACCGTGGTGATCAAGACTTGTATCCGGACTGCTACCACTCAGATAATCGATCAATACTTAGTGGATTCCTCCAGAGTTGGAGAAGAGAGGAGTAGAAGAATTACCCCATCTTCGAACCTCTATAAAAACTTATCGTGTCATTTACATTTCAAAGACTTTAATTCCTCAGATCTTATTTGTTTAATTATCGACATATTTGCTATCCAACCGATAAGCTCTAAGTACTAAAACCAAGTATTAAATCATAACTAAACCAAACTTAAGTGTGGTGTTAAGTCTTCAATAAAACAAACCACGCTTAAGCTAATTCACTTTAACAAATGAGTTATTCTATCAACAACAATGAGTCAAGTTGAGTGAGTGACTAACTCGATGATTAACTAAATTGGTTGTCCACCAAGGACACAACAGATAGTGTCAACTCGAATTTTAAAAAGGACTAAAAGTGAAAAGTTGGTAAGGTTTATTCAACCCCCCTCTAAACCTTACACTCACACCCCTCGAACCTACACCATGAGAATTTTCAAAATTTGAGGGGGGCCCAATGCCCCTTGGCCCCAATGTAGCTTCATCTCTGCCTATCCTCATGTCGAGGATTAGAGTTATGAAATGGGTTGGGTAAGGCCAGTGCTAGTCCACCGGGCCAAAGCGAATAAATTATTTTGTTCTGTGAACGATTTGTTGAGGTATGACGATTTGTTTTGTAAACGATTCATCAACTATTAATGTTTTTGCGTTGTTGGCACGTTTGTAAATATTTTAACTTGCAAACAAATATTATCTTTAGTATTATTTCATTGATCCACGCAAGTTGGTATAAGTATTACTCGCATTTATAGCCACACTTTACTCGTGTGTTTATTCATTGAATATTTGAGACCTATAAATCTTTCAAAAGGCTTTACCGCTTTTATGGTGTCATTGGTTGGTCATCCGTTGGCCCTTTCTATTTTTGGATTGAATAATATATTTTTTCCGACAAATGAGAATGAATTTGAGAGTGTAATTGAATATAAGATAAAAATATGTTGATAATAGTTGATGTGTTATTTTTTTCTTTTGAATTAAAATAGTGATAGGGAAGTGATTAATCATTGGGAAAATAAGAGTAATGAATAGTGTGTTTGTAATGATGTGATGTTGGTGATTGGAAAAATAAAAATGAGGGACTATCGTATTTTTATAAAATAAAATCATATACAATCGAATGTAGGGAAGAAAAAAAAGAGGAAATGTTATGAGAAAATCGCTTACAACCAAACACAACTTTAGGCCTAGCTTGTTTGTTTATGTTTTCAAGGGCTCATTTCCAATTTCCAACTATTCATATACAATGGAACAATGTTTGTTTATAAATTTTCCAATGGAAATCATCAATTCTACTTTTTTATTTTCATGTAATACAACATTCCAAACATATACACTACCCGGCCTACATCACTCATCCATCACTATTCTTATTTTTTTATTTAATGGGACTCACCACCTACAATCTTACAAATATAATTAATATTATATATTCAATTAAAATACTAAACCACTATAAACTAAAATACTACTTCAAAACTACATAATCTCATTTTCAAACCTACATAAAACTCATTATAACTCGTTCATTCAAATATAATTTCAGTTTTTACACGAAAATCAATAAATTCTCAAATTTTATTTTTCAACACTAGAAACTGGAAATAATCTATAAAAATATAACCATACAAGACCTTAAGTTTTGGTTGCGACCCTACAAAAATGGAGGAAATTCGCTAGCTGTCGCTGCCCTAAAAGATAGATCATGTCCTAAAGTTGGCTAATGCTAAATTGTAAAATCCCAACAAAAAAGTCCAGGTTGTGATTGGTTTTGCTTTCGTTCCGTTCACTTTCATTTTCTGAGTGAATAGTGGTGAAATGTTTTTGAAAGTGAAAGTAGAATGGATAGAGAAAAAATAATAAATGTGTTGATGTGATGGAGAATCTTTTAGAGATATTGATTGTTTGTGGAATTTTTTGTGCAACTAATAATGTAAAACATAATGTAAGAAAATTGAATAAAAAATAAAAAATTAAACAAAAAATAAGTAATATGGATATCATTTTATGCCTTTATCAAGATTAGGAGAAAAATAACAAAATTGTGATAAATTAAAGAAATTACCGAAATTATTTATATGAATAGGAGGAAGAGAAAGAAATAAATAGTATAGTTGGGTATTGGGAAGTATGAAAATGAAAGAAAAAAATGAGTTAATTTTAAAAAGAAATGAGATTTTCTTTTTTAAAAAAACTCACTTATTTCACAAACAATCACACTCTCTAAAAATTTTTCTCTCAAAAATGAAAATTTTGAAAAATTTCTCACAACCAATCACACCCCCAGTTTCTCTTCTAATCTAATTAGAATATTATTAGCAACATGACATATGATTTACCCAAGTTAAATACTATTAAAACCCTGGCTCACAACGACGTCATAGATCAAAACTTCACCCGATCATCAAGTGTCAAAAACATATATAGAATTAAATAGCTGGGGAAATTGAATGATAATTAACAGTGGCACAGTTTGATCATATGATAGGCAAAGAATTAAACACGAAAAAATGAGATTTAAGATAGAAACAATTAAACACGAAAAAATGAGATTTAAGATAGAAACTCTTTAATTTCATCAGAGAAAATCATATATAGCAGGCCGAAATTTCTTGAGGTATTGCATTGAAAATCACTCAGCATGCAAAATTAACAAAATTATCAAAAGCAAATAGAGTAACAATTAAACCTCCCTAATTCTTAGTCACCACATTAAGTTTGCATCTTCATTTGAAAAAAAAAAAAAAAAAAGTACTCCTCAATCATTCCACATGCTAAAGACACCAGGGTTCGAACCCGAACCGTCTCTCCAGACCACCCCGTGTAAGTACCAGTTTGATCATAGTCAACTTTCACCAACGCAAGCTCCTCAGCCGAGCCACCACCATTACCACCCGAACCCGAACTGGAACCCATCCCGAGCCCATTCCCAAGAAACCCTCCACTATAACTCCCACTGGAGCTCCCATTATGATGATCCATGACAGAACTAGACGAAGATCCCATGTTCATCAATCCGTGCAGCAACACCGGATTATTCTGGAGATAATTCCCGTACAACTGAGTAGTAGCATTGGCCTGGTTAATGTTGTAAGAACAAGGTTGTTGCTGGTGTAACTGGAGTTGTGTCTGAATGTAACTCTGGTAGTGAGATGACGCGTCTTGATTGTTGTACTGCGAAAGATCGGCCTGGTTTTGTAGAGTGAGCAAAGGCTGAGAATCGAAGGGGTGTTGCATTAGAGGCACGGCGGCTTGGAGGGTGGGACCGCTTGGGGCGCCGTATTGGAAAGTTGATCCTAAAGATATAATTTCTTCGCGTTTTCTTGATGACTCGATTGCTTGTGCTTCTTTTAGACGTTTGGCAGCGCCTCCACCTATCGGGAGGGTGTTGCTCTCGAGTATTGCTTTGACGTCAGAACGGCTCATGTCTAAAATTCGTGACGGCGTTTAGGCCACGGAACTTTATGGCCGCGATGTCGTATGCTTCTGCAGCTTCCTCCTCAGTGCCTACAACAAAGAAAAATGCCTTGGCTTTAAGGGATAATTACACAAGTTCATGAGGTTTGAGTTAATTACATATAAAAAACAGACATGTTTTAAAATTACAAAAGGACACGTCAGATTTGATTATATCTTAAATTTAATAGGGTAATTGTAATATTTCTCAGGGAATATTTGAAATGTTTTTGTTTTTTTTTTGTTTATAAAGGGGAAAAACATAAGACTGAATCAAACCTCAAGAATTTTCAAATACCCTTTTAAAACTATCCCTCAATTTAATTAATTCAATAAATTGGAATTATAGTTGGATACAAGATGTAGCACCATTAATACTTTAAATGGATTAGCTTTTTAATTGACATTTTCTTCTTGAATATTGATTGGAAGGGGAATAGTTAGTGTATTGGCAGAAGTTTTTAATTCATTTTGCAGATAGAAAAAGAAGTCAAAATGAAGGAATTAATTGAGGTTAAATGCTTACTGAAAGTTCCCAAGTAGAGATCTTTGTTTCCAGCAACTCTTCCTATTCTTGCTTGCCACCTTCCATGCTGATGATGCCTGCTTCCAAGTATTTTAGTTTAGATGGAGAAAAAAATTAGGAAAAACAAATTATAACCATCAAGAAAACTAACAAGATGAAATTAAAATAATACTAATATACACTATTATGATAATGAAAAGAAATTTAAGCACCTTGTTTATGATACATGGATGCTCCCTAGAAAAGCCACTACTCTTCCTGAATTCAATAGAACAATAGATACAGTAATTAATTCTTAAGTCTCTAAAAAGAAAAAGATTAATGTAAGCTTTCTGAATGTTAGCTGACAGATAATAAAATATATCAATAGCCAAAAAGGAAATTCCAAAACCAGAAGCTGCAGTGCACTCTGAAGCAGTCAGTAAAGAGAAACAAATAACAATTTCTGACAAAATCTGACTCTTGTCATCTTATATATCTTAGCATTACACCAATTAATTGATTATTTTGTAATCAGTTTAGCTTAGCCGAGGAAATCTCAGTTGTAACAAATTAACTAAAACATATATTTTTACCTTCTGATAGATGCCACAAATTCTTGCCTGGTCATATGTTTCATCTCCTCAATTTCGTTCTCATAGTTGCTGATCTGCAATTTAAATTCATCAAATATGGTAATTATTCTCATAAATGAAATGCTAAAAAACTTATTTTCCAGTGAGAAATTATACTTACAGGAAATTAGTGGTAGTAGAAGTTCCCCAGTATTTCAGTGCAACCAGATCATATGCCCTAGCAGCCTTTTCTTCTTTATCATAACCACCTGATCAAACAAAATAAAAAGGAAATTAACTTATATATTATAAATTTTAAACTAGTATGTAACTGATTGAAAGAATTAACTTACCCAAATACACTGCACGCCACCGCAAAATCGACCAATTTTGTCAATAAGATGTAGAAGAAAATAAAACAAGGGTAGTTAGTATAATTGAAAACAAACCAAATAATATTCCCTATAATGAAATATGTATCGAATATAAATCTAGCTAATATTCCCTCAAAAAAATTATAAAGTATAACTTTTTTAATTAACCTTGACGTCCTTTTCTTGATTGACCTTCCTTCTGCAACTATTATCCCATAGATGAGCTTCATATCTCCCTGTCCACCTATGCCTGCATCACAACCAAGTCATGAAATTCATTCATTCAATTGTACTTAAATAAATGCACTGGATTTGCTATTCCAAACTATGTATCATCTTCTCTTCCAAATATCATCCCCACATTTTAACGTCATTTATTTACACTCGGCATGTCTGTAAAATACTTGGACTACGAGATGAAACACACTTTAGAATAGAGGATGCAGACTCGTACATAAATCACATTCAATAACACAATCAAAAATTGGAAAAACTAAAAAAAAAAAAAAAAAAAAAAAAAGGTTCCCACCTCGTTACACCCTCTATAAATTGAAGTTCTTTGGCCAAAAGTGTCCAATGTCCTCCTCGAGCAGCCTCAACAATAGTACTATTACTATTATCAGCACTTGCAGTTGCACTAGCACTAGTCTCACTTGTTGAACCCTTACCACTGCCCATCGAAAGCGTCAATTGCTGCATATTACAGCCATTTTCTGAAAGATTATCATATCCTGTGGCCGGGTTCGCCAGCGTATGCTGCACCGGCACCAAGCTATTGCTCGAGAAAAGGTAATCAGAATCGTTCGAATGGATTTCGTTGTACGATACGAGTTCCGATTGATTATCGGATTTGCTCACTCCTAAGAAATCAGCAACTTTTGGGACTTCATTGGTCTCTTGGGTGTTGATCAGATTATTCCAGTCCCCATATGCTACATTTATAAATTGCACATCAAAATTACAATAGAAATAATAAAAATGCCTAAATATAAAAATGTTAAAATGAAATAAATATATACTTGCCTTGGTTTTGAAATGGGGTTTCAATATTGTCATTGACTAAGCCTAAATTGAACTGATGGGACTGAGGTGGTAGAGAAGGATGAGTGGGAGAAAGAGGGAATGAAAGCCAGTTGTTGGAATTCATATTGGACCCCTTTTTTGCCCTACTTTACTATAAATCTTCTAACTATAAATCAGTCAGAAATTACCTGCACATGCCAAAAAAAACAGCAGAGATCAGAGTTACAATCTTTTAACCATGCATTATAAATAGGAGACATAAAATATGAGATCTGAGTGAAAGATTGAATTTGCAGACTGAATAAGAAACTGACACAGCTTTACCCTACTAATGAAAAAGGGCAGCATAAATATGTAGTTCCTCTCCTTTCTCTCTCTAAAAGTATGAAGCAGCTCATACATAAAGAAAAGAGTAAGGGGCAGAGGCCAAAAAAGAGTATTATGGAGAGAAATGCTGATATTTAAATCTCCATTTTTTTTTCTTCTTACATGTCCCAACCAACTTCTTAGCAGTCTTCTGACTCTGACCACCAAATTCCAACACTAAATATGTATATATGTATATCTATATGTATATGTTGAGAGAATAAGAAAAAAAAAATAGACTGACAACCCCTTGAATTTTTATCAATATTTTAGTATATATATATATAGGTACATATCCTGAAAGAAAAGGGACAATGGAAATCGAACCCAAAACCTCTAGTATGGTTTGAGAGTCTTATCCACCCGACTGCTATATGATTCTCAAATTCACTAATTTGTGAAAGGAGTAAAATCAAGACTACTAATTAAAGAACCAAATTCATGATTATAATTGTTGCAATCAAATGGCATAACCTTGTGGTCTAACATGTAGTAAAATCTATTCTAATTATATTGCACGAGAATTTTATTTAACCACAATTCCAATTAGAAACAATGCACCCCCACCCCTGGTTCACCTCCCCCAACCCCACTTCGTTTATTGGGACTCTCTTAAATCCTCGTTCTGTGTAAAAAATGACACCCCAAAACCCAGCATATCCACGTCACAAAAATCATCTCTCCGACTATAAAAATTTATTTACCAGCTGTAAATAGTAATTCATGAACCATATATAATTGTCAAGTATATGTATGTGTCTATCTAAACAAAAGAGTCGCTAGTGTTTTTTTCATCGCATATACATTCACAAAAATTCATATTTTGCCAATAATACTACTATATATATTGCATTAGTCATGAAAAACCATGTATGTGGATCCCCGTGTGACTCTGCATGTGTTGAAGCTAAACGTGTACGGGCAGGGCCATATTATATTATATAAAAAATATCCGACATATTAAATATTAAAAGTACTGATCATCAGCTTGGACTAATTAAGGAGTGAGAATTACTCCAATGCCATTTCAAAAATAAGTTAACCAATAAACTGAGAATAAGAAAAGATTGGACGATTTGGTTTTGGGTTTTCCAAGTTGAAATCTGTTGACCGTCGAGTTGGAAACCGCACTCGTCAAAAGTTATAAAAACAGTTTTTATTTAATTATTTGTTCAGCACTGCATGTCCTCTAACTCGTACAAAATTAAAAAAATAAACAATTTGGTTTAATTAGAATTTGGCCTCTTTGTTTCTGTGCCTTCTGTCTTCCACTCACTGGCTCAGTCAAACAATTTTCAAACACCATGATATACTATTAGCTATGTTTAAAAATTAAAATTAAGTAGAAGACAAGACGGTATTACTGATCAGAGGTGTTTAATTAAATTATAGTATATCGAATTAAAGTGTGTTAACGTGCATAGTGTGTTTAATTACGAGAGACCAAAGAATGGCAGCATGAAGGAACAAGAAAAGGCAAGAAATGAATCTTCAATTCAAACGTAAAAGAAACATAAATTAATATGAATTTCATTTCATTTCATTTCAACCTTGTAAATAAACTAATTTTTTCTTCTGGAAATTTAGTGTTTGTGCGCATATATGTGTGGGTCCGTTGTGTATGAACAGATTTCCTGTTCCACTCTTTCTGAAGAGTTCCATTTCATATTTCACTACATTGGATGGTGGATTAACACATAAATGTATATAGGTTGCTGATTCTTTTAGATTTATATATACATATATACATTATCCAATGGAGTGGAACAGAAAGTGAACATGGAACAGAAAATCTAAATAGGCGATTAATTAAATGAAGTGTTAGCACCACACTAGGGAGGCAGGACCCACGTCTCTCGCTTACCATGAACTTCCGAAACACTAGCAGAGTATAACTAAAAATAAATAAAAAAAAGTAGTCAAGAAAATATTGAACTCTCAACCCATTAAATAAAATTTGTCCTATGTTACAAACCCAACAACAAAATGAAATACCATTCACCTTTTATAATATATTATATACGGTTCATGAGCAATATCTCAAGAAACAAGAAGAAAATGATCACCTGCAACAAAACCCTAAAACCTTAAAAAAACACAGAATAAAAAAGTTGCAAAAATTACGTACTGACAAGACTTACTATATACGAAGAAGCTGGTTTTCCAGTAACTGCAGATGAATCTATTACAGTTCTCTGAATCTAACTCTTCTCCTTTTTCTTTTTCCTTATTTTTTTTAAGTATATAAGAAAACATAAAATAAGTGTGTTTGGGATATGCATGTATTAATATATATCTATGTATGTATAATCATCTTGAAAATTGTGAAGTGATCAAGGAGGGGGCTGTGGTGGGATTCGATATTAGCAGCCTGCAGCCAGTTGGGGTAATTAAATTTAAAATTAACGTTCATTTAATTAATTTCCAATTTTCATTTTTTTTCATTTTTACTTTTGACAGACCGCCACGCCGGCCGATTAATGTTTCACGCCCAGGTTGGGAGGAATGTGACTGGCACGAGTCAGTTTTATGTGTTCCGTTTTTCCAAGATTTGGTCATTCTTGCTATTGGACCCCTGTTTGCCTTTTGCCCGCTGATTCTCCGCTTTCCGGTTTGCGGTTTGCTAGCATGCATTTTTTTTTTTTCTTCCAAATATTATATTTTTCGTTTTATTTGTATTGATTCCCAGCTTACAAGAATGCCCTTATAAGAAAGAAATCAAAAAAACTGTAAAATTCCCCATTTTGGTTTTTGTTTCTAATGCTATTTTAACTTAGAGCAGACAATGACTCGGGGCCGATCGAATCGTCCCAATAATGGCTTGCCCACATAAATACATGGCCATCCAACCAAAAATATATTTTTACGTGAAATCAAAAAGTCAGCAACGCGGCACGGCCGGACCAAATAGGTCCGAACCTTTTCAGCCAAAAATATCAAAGCCTGATCCCCAAAGTGTGAGCCAAATCGTCAACTCTACTTCAAATCGACATATCCTCCAAGTAAAACATTTTGAATTATAATTCAGAGTCTGGTAGTTATTCGGATGGGAATTTGCCACTATAATTCATCAAATGTTAGACGGTTATGGATTTGTCCTAGGGAGGCTCTCCGATGCTCAAACCAGTTGTCCGTAGTAGGAGAGCAAAGGACAATAATTAATAATGAATAATTCTAATTTCTTACAATGGGACGGATGGAACTTTTATATCTGGCTGACGGCGATTGGCAGATGTGCCTTGTAAGACAAAATGAGCCACATGGGCTGAATTATTATATTTATGATCTAATAATAATTAATAATATTGATAATTAATTTGAAAATAAATACTAAGTAAAATAATTAAAATAAGAAATATTGAAAAACATCAATTTTGTCTCCAATAGTTTCTTTAAAAAATTTGTATGATTAGTGAATGGACTAATTATTCTTTGAATATTAATTAATATTGGACGATAATTCATGCAATTATGAATTGAAACAAACAATGTTCTTTAAGTTTGGAATTTGACAGCTACTGCAAATTCTATGTTATTATAATTAATAATTAATAAATTAGGCTACTTAAAAGATTAGATATTTATCACATCAAAAACTGCAGTTGATCCAAGAACTTAAGAACACGATGCCAATTAGCTAGTGAGAAGTCAACCTCAGCCAGTGTGTAATTGCGCCAACAAATTGACCATCTGGATCCTCAACAGATTTGCATTTATATTGGGTTCATTTATTGTATTTTTCATGCAATTATTACTTACAGCAGAAATCAACCCAGCAGTCTCTCTTTAATTTGGATGAATAATTACTGCATAGCCATGATTAATTACCTCTGTATGAAACGTGAAAAAAAAAACATGAAATTAGGAGATAGAGAGAAGGGGGTATTTTCGTAGTTTGAGATGGACAAATAGGGTTAAACTTGGAAAATTATGTACACGAGAATCCAGAGAGAAAATTGATAGTTTCCAAGAGAGGGAGGGGGTGGTGGTGGGAGGAACGCCGGGAAAGTGCTCGTGTCGCCTCGAAACGGAGCAGTTTTGTTGAAAGACTTATTAATATTTCTGGAACCCACTCTAATTTGCTTCTGTTTAATTTATTAAATTAATTACAATAGGTATAGAATTCTAGGGTTAGGGTTTTAGGGTTGTTTTCTTGGGATAAGAAACTAGGGTTTCTCTGATCCCTGAAATCAACTTTTCTGCCCAAGATCAATTCCTATGAAAGTCCCATCAAGAATAATGTAATTATATAAATGTGCTAAACTGTTAACAAGTATATCACAAATTTTATTCAGTTTATGCTAATTATTATGACTGACGGATCAAATATTCATCTTTTAGAATTCTATGTATTTCCTTTGTAAATTATACGTACGTTTATAATTTGCCTCTCCTGCCAACATTCATTTGTTTCCTCGGATATATAAATTTAGGCTAATCCATAAATAACATATAAAGCAATTATTTATATAATATTTTTTTGTGTACCAGTATATATATAATTAAGGGACTTTTCTCAAAAAAAAAACAAAAATTAAGGGACTGACATAATACGAAATTTATTGACATAGTGATGTGATTGTAATGTACATTTTGTCTCTAGAAACTAAAAAACAAGAAACGATACAAATAAATTATTGAATTCAATAATCAATTGTGTGGATGATTCTTCAGTTTATTTTCAGGTATTGATAGTTTGAAAGAGGATTTGACTTTCATCTCTTATGAGATAATTAGTTAATCAATTAATAGGCAAAATTGGTCTTGTAACTATATGGTTGTAGCAAAGGGGTCCTGTAAAAATCATCTTTCGTAAAGAAAGTCTTGTAACTATATAAATCTCTCGATTTTGGCTCTTCAAAATGTACGATTTGCAAAATAGTCTTTGTAACTATATAAAAATCTCATTTTGGTACTAATTTTACCGGATTTCAATCACATTAGTAGTTTATATGTAGTCCTCAATTTCATTTATGAAAATAGTATATTTCATTATTAATTTCATAGTCATGTACTTCCTTAATTATATTATATAACCATGTGTAATTTTAATTATCAAATATTGACATTCATTCTCATATTTTGCAAAACATGTCTTGAATTATCAAAATATTGCAAACTTCTGCTCGCATCATTTGACTGACTAATAAAATATAATTACCAATCAATCAGTTATTTACTTGAAGAATGACTTTGATTAAATTATAAACATTAAATATGAAAAAAAAATATGAAGTTGATATTATATTTAACATTATTATACGCGCATGTCATCACCTTTAATCGGCCAATTTGTCACCAGCGATTTCTTTTAAAGATGTGAGAACCAGTCATAATTTGATGGTTTATTACCAGAAGCATACATAAAATTTTACCCAGGGCAAGACTGTGTTTTACACATATTTTTTATTTAACATTTTATTTATATATTTTTTGAGGGAATTTAACATTTTATTTTTAATCCCACTAGAAAATAGCGGCTTTTTTGGGGTGGGAGCTAAAGGGAGCAATGTGGCATTAGGTCCCTTATACACACAAGTATACAGACATTGTAGGAACCCTGGGCTAGTTGATGAGGCAAATCCCGAGATTTACATCTTTCGTGGATTCTAGGAATAGGGTTCTGGGGGACCTGAGGTAATTAGTGTAGTGCACTAAAAATATGAACAATTTTTCTCACTAAATTTATAACTAGAGAAGTCAATTTCACGAGCGCCATTGAGGATTGGTCGGAAACTCGGAAATTTATTAAGGACTTTGTGTGCTTTCAAACCAAATGATAAAAACAACACGTATCATTTGTATTGTAAAGAGTTTCTATATTTTCAAAATGTAATTGTTTTTTTTTTTTTTCGACCGATAGTAATTTTATTATAATAACTCAAAATCGGAATTACAACTACAAACGTAGCTAACGGGCTAAGGACCGACATGACTAAAGAGTAGCTAAGCGGGGAATTGGCAAGACCAATTCGGAATCGGATCAAATTCACAAACAAAACTCCACAACCGAGAACTAAGAACACTCCACGCTGGGAGACTTCAAAGACTTTAATGGAGATCGCAAACACAAGCCATCCGGCACGAGCAACCACCACGCACTATAGGACAACAACCGCCCACCTACGAGTTTCGCCTTCAATAGGATCAACCAAACCACAACAAGAAGAAGAAAAACCAAAAAAAAACAAAACACAACTACCAAAACTATCTAGAAACAAAGAAAACTAAAACACCGAAAAAAAAAAAAGAAACGACAAAGCAAAATACATAAGCCCACTAGAAAGGCAGCCCCTCCCTCTCCTACATCGCAGCCGTCCGCCCCCATCAGCCCCGTCGAACACCGCACCACAGCCACAGCCACACCCCAAAACAAGGATACACCACCATAGATCTGAAAACTCGATCCTTCAAAGCTCCACCATCGCGAACGTCCATGGAGATAGAGGAAAAAATCGAAAATTTGGGGCAAATAGAAACACCAAAACCAAATCTCGACAAAAAAAAATTGGGATGGGGGAGGGGGCCGAAAGGGGTTGGAAGGGTGAGCGTGTAAAAAGAGGAGAGCAAAGGATTTTTTGTTATTGGGTTTACAGAGGGTTTTTAGGTTTAGAGAGAGAAAATTTGTTACCTTTAGGTAATTGTTTTTCTGAATGCACATTTATCTATTGTTTTTCGTTAGAAGGGGCAGAGAAAATCGATAAATTATGAAGCATGAATAAAGAAAATAGCAAATTAATTTTGTGGAAAATAAAGGCCTCTTATTCTTTAGCCCTTAGATCAATTTGTAGTACTTTCAAGAATTCGAGATGTTGCGTATAAGCCTTGTTGGGAATGTTAAACTAGTTGAGGCACATCTCTTGTGTAAATACCTCCTTTGTTTGATTAATGAAAATATAACATTATTGGTTGCTCCCAAATTTGACTTCTCCTCGCCGATCACCTGTCAAGACGAAGTCCTTCGTGAAACCGGGTCGGGGGAGGGGGCCCCAGCACCCTCTCCGATGCTTAAGTCAGTGCCTTGGAAAGGAAGTAAAGGCTAGAGAGAGAAAAAAGTAATGTAACAGTAAAAAATGAGATTAGGTTAGAATGAACCTGGGCTTGGGCCTTTTATACCTTAGCTAGAATTAGGGTTTCCGTAAAACCCGGGATTCCGTTACGATTTGGTGTCAGGGTCATCATTAGATTAGGAACGGATCTATTAAAAACCCTAATTTTACGCCCGTAAGACCATATCTCCGACCTGTTTCAGGACACGTCGGTCCATTGTATTGTGCGAAGCCCCTTTACATTTCTAAGGCATACTCAGTGTCTCGTATATCTCTCGAGATGAGCTGACCACTTCCCCCGAAGTCATGTTAGACTTCGATGGGTCAACAACAGATCGGCCTACTGTGCAGGACTTTGACAAGTCAGCCTACCACAGCTGACCTCGCCACAAGTCATACCACTTGTACTCGGGCCTTGACAGGTCGGCCCATATGATAAGCCTTCCACCTATTTATGGACTTAGTAGGTCGGCCCAATGCTTATAGGCCTTAGATCAACCTCATGCTGCAAACCTCCGCAGATCAGCCCAACATCTAATGCTTAACAGATCGGCCCAGTGCCTAATCCATAATAGATCAACCCAATATTATGGGTCTTACCAGGTCTACCCTATGCCATGGGCCTAGCTAGGTCGGCCCATCGCCATGGGCCTGGTTAGGTCGGCCCAAATCATCTTTTGCCCTTATCAATTATGGATCCTAAACAATTTTACACAAGATTTACATCCTTCAATACTTTAGAGACGGATTTTGGGGTCAGGCCTAGGATTAGTCAGGCTGTCCGGTGAATTAATTGCTTGATTTTCACAATGACCAACAGATTTTTATTCGGAACATCTATGTAAACGCATCCTCCTTTGATTTCAGAGCATTATATTGTCACTTTTTTGTGCCAAAAAAGATGAGCATCATATTTTGCCTTTCTAGTTCTTAACAAATGTTGGGTAAAAATATTTGGTTTACTGTTTAAGAAAATGGCTAAGTATTTGAGTGTTTGGCTTAGTCGATGCCTGAATTGGATTCACACTTCGCAAGACGATAACGCCCCGTATACAAGTGTTAATGGTTCCGGCGTACGTCTCTAAGATACAACGACTATTTCTATTTCGGTTTAGTAGCACTTGCAAAAACCGGAACTACAATGAACTCTAAGTGTTTAGACTTTCAAGCTTTTGAACAGAAGGGAATGTCAATATGTAGAAGGCAATGACCGGTATCAAATTCATTGTTTTGAACAGAAGGGAACTCTAAGTGTTTAGACTTTCAAGATTTTAATCTTATGTTTTTGTGTATCAAATTCATCTGCAGCGTTCGAATTTTATAGGAATCAGGTGTCCCGTATGGAAAGATCATGTCTTTTGGCTCGAAAAGACATGTTTACATCGAACAGCGCATCTGTTCGCCTTTCCAGGCGCACGGCCCGTGCGTCGTGTGCCTGTCTTTCGATGCGAACAGATTGACAAAGTTTCAACTTGATGCACGACCCGACGCACAGGCCGTGCATCTGCCCGTGCTCGGATGCGAACAAGTTCGACTTGGCGCACGACCCGACGCAAGGGTCGTGCGCCCGACGGTGCTTGAATGTGAAGCACTTCAGTTGGATCCATTAATTAAAAAATTAATTATTAATTTTAAAAGGGTTTTGGTCCAAAAAGAATAAGGGCCTTGAAGCCCAAGCCCATGCCCACGGCCCGGACCTGGATCGGGCTGAGCCGATCGGCGGCGGCGCGCGCGCGCGTGTGCTTTAAACCAAACCCACAAGCATGTAGGTCATCACCCCTTTAAAAATTTGGGTGCCCCCAAGGGCCAAACCCATAAGTCCAACTTGGGATATATCAAGTGAGCAAACTTTGCCTCATTTTCCTATGTGGGATGGAGCATTTCTCCTTCCCTACATTTCCCATTTTCCATACAATTTTCTTGTATTAAGTGGCTAATTTCTAGCATTAATTTCTCATTTGCCCGGAATTGATTTTGTGAAATTCCAAATGTTATTCTCATATACTCTCCTAGTAGAATTTTTACAAATAATTTAATTTCATTTTTCACTAATGAAAACTACTTAATTATTTGGTCAAAATCGGGTCAACACCAATTTTACCAAAAAAAAAATTCCAACAATCCCCCACATGAATGAAATTAATGCATGCGTGTATGCAGATTCGCTTGAAAATCTCGGCGAACTGTTATTGCATCAGGATAGGTAGCTTGTGGCTTTGAACCTTCCTTAGTAAAATACTATCGGATTTACTAGTTGCTTAGTGACGCGATATCTTGAACTATTCAGCCATTTGTGTAAACCGAGACAACAATACTTACATAATAACAATTTTAACACTTGTTGTTCTCACATTGTGTCCATTTCGGCCATGGACCATATCTTAGATTCATAAGCTTTTCTTTGAAGCGGCCATTATTTCTCGCTTATATAGGTGATCTGAGTATCCTACCATACTCCACCTTTCGATATAGGAATCATTAAAAGTCTTAAACTTAACCTCACCACATTCAGCAGGTTTTTCATTCACTTGGATGTTTCGAGAATGAGCTAACACATTTTCCAAGTGTTCAACTGAACATTCATAACTTAGTTGTCCCATTGAACCAAGGTCTTGGGATCTCCAATTCACAAGGTTGGGTTACCGCTATGAACATTCTTTAGTTTGTGGATTTTAAACCCATTCCCCTTAGCAATTTATATAATTAATCTCAATTTATGCCTTTTATAAGCGAATCCGCAAGGTTTTCCTTTGACTTCACGTAGTCAACCGAAATAACCCCATTCGAAATCAATCAAGTTGTCTAATGGTATTATGTATTCGATGTATATGTCTAGACTTACAATTATACATACTACATGCTGTGCCTTCCAATTCTTGATTGACTATCTCAATGTATCAAAAACAGGCTGTGCTTATTCCAAGGAATATCCTCTAAGAAGTTCTTAAGCCATATGGCTTCTTCTCCAAACTTTATCTAAAGCAATGAACTCGGATTCCATAGTGGATCGAGCTATGCACGTATGCTTAGAAGACTCCACACGACACCGCTCCTCCACCTATTGTGAAAACATATCCACTTGTGGACTTGAAGTCTTTTTGCGTCGATATCCGATTGGCATCACAGATATCCTTTTAATATTGTTGGATATCTAGTATAAAGTATTTCATAGTTTATGGTATACTTTAAATATCTAAGTACCCTTGTCACGGCTTTCGGTGATCAGTATTGGGTTATTTGTGAACTACTTAGCTTACTGTTTGAATATGCCGTATGTCTGAACGCATACAATTCGTTAAGTACATCGCTGCCAATTACCCTTGCATATTCCAAATTGAGAAATTGGTTCGCCTTTATTCTTGGCCAAATGTAGACTTAGATCTCACAGTGTCTTACTTAAGTAGGACTATCAAATGCATTAAACTTTCTTATAAGTATCTTTCGACATAATGGGATTGTGACAAGATAATTCCATCGAAGTTCTAGAGATTTTAATCCCTAATATAACATCATATAATCCCATGTCTTTCATGTCAAAGTTCTTCTTTTAACATGTTCTTAGTATTCAGGATAACTCATGACTGCTACCCATAATCAACATATCATCTCCATAAAGGCATACTATGACGTAATCATTTGTAGTACATTTAATGTATACACCCTTGTCACATTCGTTGATCTTGAAACTTTGTTTGACTTCATAGTCGAAGTCAAACTTTTCATGTCATTACTTAGGTGCTTGTTTTAGTCCATAAAGTGACTTACTACAAGTTTACACACCTTTCGCTCTTGATCGGATGCAACGTACCCTCGGGTTGTTCATATATATCTCCTCTTCAAGTTCACCATTCAAGAAGGCTTAACGTCCATTTGATGTATTTTTAAGGTTATGCAAAGTGCAATAGCAATGAGAAGACGAATGGACGTAATCCTCATAACGAGGAGAATATGTATCGAGAAAGTCAAATCCTCATTTTGTCTAAACCCTTTAGCTACCAAATGGCTTTATACTTGTCAATAGATCCATCCGCTTTATACTTCCTTTTAAGCATCCACTTGCATCCCAAAGGTTTGCAACCCGGTGGGAGATCAACTAACTCCCAAATATGATTTTGCATGATGGACTCTATCTCATTTTTGATAGCTTATTTCGCAGGAGAGGAGCTTACGTACTAGACCATGCTTCTTGAATAGTTCTAGGTTCATTTTCTAACATATAAGTTAGAAAATCGGGACCAAAAGATTTAACTACTTTTGTCCTTTTTATCGTCTTGGTTGCTCTTCATCATCACTTTGAGTTAACCTTGCGGTTTCATATGTTCGCGTTTACTCGAACTTTCTTCTTTCCGTTCTTTGTTCGGAAAGATATTCTCGAAGAATACAAAGATTTGATTCAATGATCATACCTTCATTTATATCGGGAATAGTTGACATGTGCACTAAAAAGCGATATGCACTTTTATTGTTAGCGTATCAATGAAAGCACAATCAATCGTCTTTGACCGATTCTAACTTGTTTCGGCTTAGGTACTTTGACTTTAGCCAAACACCCCCACACTTTGAGGTATTTATATGACGGTTTACGCCCCTTCCATAACTCATATGGAGTTTTGTTTTTACCTTTGTGTGGGATCTTATTAAGAATGTAGTTTGCGTGAGAAAGTATGGCTTCCTCCACAAGTTTTGGGGTAAGCCAAAACTTAGCAACATCGCATTCATCATCTCCTTAAGAGTACGATTTTTGTGTTCTCGCAACTCCATTTGATTGAGGTGAGTATGGAGTAGTCGTTTGATGAATTATACCCACTTCCGAGCAAAATTCTTCAAACATAGCAACATACTCTTCGCTTCTATCACTTCAAATCATCTTAATTTTCAAATTAAGTCGATTTTCAACTTCATTCTTATAAGTTTTGAAAGCTACTAAAGCTTCATCTTTGCTTTTCAAAAGATACACATTGTAATATCTTGTGCAATCGTCTATAAACATTATGAAGTATTTTTTCCACCTCGAGTTTGCACAAGTTTTAAATCACTCACATCATGTTAATTAACTCGAGTGGTTTGGTACTTGTTGTTACCAAATGAAAAGAGTTTTGGCCAACTTTACTTCAACACAAATTTCGCATTTGTCTTGTGAATCGATTTTAAGCGTAGTTATTAAATCCGATTCACTAACCTTTTAATTGTGTTGAAGTTTCGTGTCCTAATCTATCATGCCATAAATTAGAACAATCCAACAAGTAAACAAAAGTAATAGTTTTATTCTTTGCCTCTTGGCAAAAAAAGGGACATTACGACATCTTAAAAAGGCCCTTATCAAGGTAGCCCTTACAAAGAAACCGACCATTCTTGGTCATTACAAACTTGTTGGACTCAAACACTAGTCTAAACCCGGCCTTACTAAGTAAAGGATAGGAAACCAAATTATTGCGGATGTCAGGGACATGCAAAGACATCTACAAGTGTAAACTCCTTTAAAGGAAGTCATCTTGAGCAAAACCTTGCCATGCCCCACGATGTTGGAAGTCGAAGAGTTTCCAATGAAAAGCTTCCTTACATTTATCGGGGTGTAGGAGGAGAACATCTCTCTTGTCGGCACAAATGTGATGAGTAGCCTCGGTATCTATCCACCACTCCTTTGGGTTATCTACCACATTGGCTTCAAACACAATGGCGGTGAGATCGAGCTCCGACATGTCGATTGAATTGACTTGTCCTCCATCACATTGGCTTGTTGGTTGCCACCTTGATTGCCCATTTTTCGGTGTCGGCAATCCTTGGCCATGTGGGTCGATTTGCTACAGGATTGTAGTATTTTCCTTGAACTTGTAGGTTTTTCCCTTGTCTTTCCGGAGTGCTTAAGCGTTTCTTGCTAGTGCTAGATTCAACAAGATAGGCCTTGGCCTCCATTCTAGAATTATTGGATTTCACTTTTGATTTCCGATTGTCTTCTTCAATTCGAAGCCGAACAATCAGATCCTCAAGCCCCATCTTTTTGCCCTTGTGCTTGAGGTAATTCTTGAAATCTTTCCACGATGGCGGCAATTTTTTGATAATCGCATCACGATGAATGACTCACTCCAGTCATCCCTTCGGATAGTAAGTCGTAAAGTATAATCAACTTGTACTTGATTAATCACTGTCTTGACATCAACCATCTTATAATCCGAGAAATTTACCGACAACAAATTTCTTTGTGTCGACATCTTCTATTTTATACTTTTTCTCCAAAGTGTCCCACAACTCTTTGGACGTTTTGAACGAATTGTAGACATTGTAGAGGATTTCTTCTAGCCTGTTCAAAATATAATTCCGACACAGGAAATCGTTGTTATGCCAAGCATCCACATCGATTCTCCGTTGGTTGTCGAATTTTTCATCGCCAACGGTAGGGAAGTCCTCATTCAAGAAACAGGATGACTCCAAAGTTGTCACGTAGAACATCATCTTCCTGCAATCTCTTGAAGTCACCACCGAGAGAATTTTGCGGTTTCGCCATGAGAAGGAGCAAGACCATTGGAGTGAATTTAAATCAAGCCATCATCTTGAAACGAAAACATATATTTCGTCTTGCGATTGTTGGGTAATATTATATGGTTTACTGTTTAAGAAAATGGCTAAGTATTTGAGTGTTTGGCTTAGTCAAGGCCTGATTGGATTGATCTCCGCAAGATGAAAATGCCATGCATACAAGTGCTAACGATTCCGGCGTGCGTCCCTAAGATACAACGACTATTTCTATTAGGTTTAGCGAAGACTTGCAAAAATGAGAACTACAAAGAAACTAAGTGTTCGGACTTTCAAGCTTTTGAAGAGGGGGAATGTAAATATGCGAGAATGCAATGACCGGTTTTTAATCTTATGTTTTCGTATCAAATTCATCTCAGGTTCGAATTTTATAGGCATCGGGTGCCGTGCGGAAACATCATGTCTTTTAGCTCAAAAACACATGTTTACACTAACGAGCACATCTGTATTGACCTTTTCGCATCGGCATACGACAGCGCATGGCCCGTCACGTGTGCCCGTGCTCGGATGCGAATAAATTGACAAAGTTTCGACTTGGCCTTACGACCCGACGACGGATCGTAAGGCCCACCTGTGCTCGGATGCGAACAAGTTCGACGGACGCACGCGACCCGTGCGCCCGCCCGTGCTTGAATGCGAAGCACTTGATTGATCCGTTAATTAATTTATTAAAATTAATTAATTATTAATTTTAAAGATTTTGGTCAAAAAGAATAAGTGCCTTGTAGCCAAGCCCCGGACCACGACCGACTCGGACCCCGGACCAGGCCGGCGGCGGCAGTAAGGAACATGAAGTGCGCTTTGAACCAAACCCACAAGCATGTAGGTCCTTACCCCTTTAAAAACTTGGGTGCCCCCAAGGCCCAAACCCATAAGTCCAACTTGGGATATATCAAGTGAGCAAACTTTGCCTCATTTTCCTATGTGGGATGGAGTATTTCTCCTTCCCTACATTTTCCATTTTCCATACTATTTTCTTGTATTAAGCGGCTAAGTTCTAGCATTAATTTCTCATTCACTTGGAATTGGTTTGAGAAATTCCAAATGCTATTCTCATCTACTCTCTTAGTAGAATTTTTACATCTAATTTAATTCCATTTTTCACTAATGGAAAACACTTAATTATTTGGTCAAAATCAAGTCAACACCCATTTTACCAAAACAAATATTCCAACAACAAATAGATATTCAATATATATACATTAATGTTATCATTTAGTGATCTTGCTTTTAGAGCATATCACTCCAAAACCAAGATTTCGATAAAGTCTTTATTCCCGGGGTCATCTTCAAGTCTTGTTCTCTAGGAGTTGGAAGTTCTTGATCGGGAACTTGCCGTATACAAGCAAACATTAGAGGGCCATGTGATTATCCTAGGGAGGCTCTTCCGACGCTCAAGTCAAGACTGGTGATCAAGAGAGAATAAAACAAGAACGAATACTTAATTAAATGTGTAGAAGTAATTATGAGATAATGTACTTACAAATGAAGAGGAGTGATCTTTTTATTCCTCGGTGGTGGGGCATGTGGGCCACGTGAGGATAAATCAGCCCCTATAGGTTAGTGCGGGACTCTTTTGGGCGAGTAATTCCATTAAGAGCCCATTAAGCAATTAATATTAAATTAATATATAAACCAAATTATATATTCAATAATTAAATATCGTTTTCTCCCCCAACATAAGCCCCCCAGTTTCGATGATGCGGAGGTATGAAGCAGTGCGGAAGCTAAACCAGTATTGTGTCTGGCTTGTCTTGTTCTATATCTCATCTTGCCTTTAGAGAATCTTTGACCACTTTGCACAAGGACACTTGAGAGGAGAGCTTTTAGCCATGCCTTTCAAGTGTAATATTTCTCTCTCTACTCTTTAACTTTGAACTTCTTTGCTTGGTAGAACACTTACAAAAATTACTTGAAAGTTGAGGAGAGTGCTCTTCTAAAGAGTTGGAGTGATGAGTAGAGTGCATCAAGTGATGAGAGAGATGAGAGCCCAAGAGATGGATGAGGGCTCTCGGGCGCTCATAAAAGTGGGCAAGGGCATTCTCCGGGGCGGCCCAGGCGCGCCCTCCCGGCGGGAAGGGCATGCCCAGGGGCGGCCCAAGTCTCTCGGTTAGTTCTTCTTTCCGCGTTGTAAAAAAAAATTTTATTGTACGCAAATTAACAAACAAGAAAAATAGTACAAATTAAATTTATATAAATTAGGGAGAAATGATGGGTTATAATCTCTAGAAAATCCTCCGATTCTTCTCTTCAAGATCAAGAACTTTCGAATTGATATTTTAGAAGTGGAATCGCCTATTTGATCTCTTCCAATTTTGAATTTGATTATCAATAAAGTTAACTCGAGGGCTTGGTAGCTTATTCAGGAATCAATGCTATGATTTGAGCAGACTCACGATGAATGCCTTGAACACTGTGGGACTTCTTGAATTTGATCTTCTTGACTTGAGAGATTTTTCTCCACCGCCTTTCTTACTTGGATTTTTTCTCTTTGAATTTTGTGTCTATGAATTATGAAGAGTGCCTCTATTTATAGGAGTGCGATGGGGATTCTTGCCATAACTATTGGATGAAACGGGAGGTTTTGATTAGCTTCGCCTTATTTTTAGCTTCACCGCAAGTGTACGGTGCAGTTTATAGAATAGGGTTAGGAAGGTCGAATCCACAGGGACTAATAAATTAATGTACTAAGTACTGGATTATAATAGCCTTATTTTTATCCAGACGATCGAAACTGGGTGGATTGGTTTTATTAAAACTAAGACAAGAAATTTATCCTAAAAGAAACAAAGTAAAGAGTGATTGAAAGATCAAGAAGATGAATGGATTCTTGGGTTATGGTTTCAGTTAATATCCCCTTATATTATGTCACGCCCCAAACGGGACGCGACGAACGATCCACAACTTAAATACAAATGAACCAACAAATCCGGACAATATCAATGATAACCCAATAAGACAGAGTCTAAATAAGCGTGGAAATAAATAACGGATACAAGTTACCACTTAAGGTCTACATTCCATCATCCAAATTACAACCCGAAATTTCAACAAGTAGCAACTTAAAGTCAAAGGGTCATACGCCTCAATTACAAACCCGAATTGATTAGAATACAAAATTAGACAACAACATAATAAGAAAAGAGTCCAATCAACAATAAGAAGTAGTAAATCCAAAAGCGTAGTACAAGGTCTCAATCCGAGCCGGTTGCTCAAACCTCCAACGAAATCCTCATCTAAGGTTAGAAAACGGTGGGGAATGAGACAAAAATCTCAATGGATGGGGTGATCGTGTGCGAGTGTGGCGCAATATAGTTAATGTGAGAAAACATTTATATGAAAACGCGTGAGTATGATGCATGATTTTACACACCGTCACAAGCGTCGTGATAAAATAATACAATAGTATATTTATACGATTCAAGAAAACGATTCATGGTCACACAGCACTATGTGAATCGCCAAGACGGTAGGATTGCGTACGGAAGTGTAACGCCAATCCTATGCAAGGCAAATAATGGTTGCGTCACGGATTTGTAGCGCCAACCAATGCAAAACAGTGGCATGTTGCGACGAAATGTAACGCTAACCAAAACAGACGATAACTCAGAATCGTGTGGATCGGAGGCGATTCCTTCGTTCTTCCTTGTAACTCCCAAGTATGGTCCAAGACTGCACCTTATTGCTCAGAGGCAAAGACAAAATCCAAATGGAGCTGGCGAGGCTCGGATCCGTCATAATCATGATTATACCTCGATCTACGACCCGCTTCCCTCGACAAACTCCGTCCTCGTTGCGGGATTAGGACGATGGGGCGGAAGAGTGGAATAGCAAAGCCTCCGAGCGAGTTCCATCCCCGACGTATCCATTCCTCGATCGTGGAGCTCGACACACCAAGTTGACTCGGGCAGAAAGTAATTATAATTACGGGCGATCAACCAGCAAATGATCAGTATTGTTGATTTGGGAAGCGAGTTTAGGAAAATTTTTGGAAAACGCGAGTGGCAATTATGGCGTTGGTGGAGTTTTGGATGAAGATGATTATCGGAAGGATAAGCAACCTTCGATATCTTGAAATATTAGGTGGAACATGAGTCCGTTATAGATTCAAATCGCAAGGGCGGAGTCGCCCGCGATCGGGTATTAATCGGTCAAGTAGATCCGATAAGTCAAGGGTTTTTGGGAAAATAAAATACTTTAATTAAATCTCCAAGTCAGAGGGTCCAGGGCTATTTTAGTAAAAGAGAAAATAATTTGAGTTAGGTCCTTTATAAAAGAAAAATTGTAATTTAGCCCCGTTTTGTAAAAACCAACACTTTTGGGGTTAAAAATTGAATAAATAAATATCCCGACCTTGAAAAATTATGAGGTCAGTTCCTAAATTCTCCAAATTGTCCAGAGATTCAGTTTTTTAAAGTTTTATGGTCGAGTTTTTATAAAAATCTCATATTGGCCCCAAATTTGTAAAAATTGTCAATTCGGACCTTAAGTTTTAAAAATTCGAACTCACAAACCGGAAGGGCTTTTAATGTGATTCCAGTTGGAAAATGTCACTAAGGTTGGTAGGATATTGGGACAAAAGCAGTTTTTAAAAGCAGTATGTGTAGGTCCCTCAACTTTAGAAAATATCATTTTTGTCCCATTTTAAAATAATTGCCTTTAAGGCTTTTAGGGGTCCAATTGTTATGAAATTTGAACCTTGGGGCCAAAATATAATTAAGTTATAGTTAAGTTAGTATTTCCAGGTGCATGGGCTGCATAAGTCCTGGAAATTTCATTTGGGTCCTCAAGTTTAATATTTTCACATTAGTCCCTCATTTTTTGTAAAATTGTTTTCCAAGCCCTAACCACTTGGATTTTTGGAATACTTTTAAAATATGGGATTCCCAGTAACTTAAAGGTAAAAATTTCAATTTATAAAGTTTAGGTCTGGTACAGTTTTTAAAATTGCAAAGTAGCCCTTAAACTTTCAAAATCTTACAATCTAGTCCTTGGGCTTTTAAAGGTTGATTTTATTTATCTAAAACTTCTTAAAACATTATTAAAATGTCCAAAAGTCATTTTTGAACCTGAGTACAGTCCCAAATTTCGAAATTTGCAGAGGGGTCCTTTAACTTTTATTTTCTTGCAATTTAGTCCACCAACTTTCCATTTTTGCATTTTTAAGTCCAAAATTGAAATTTAATCAATTATGCTTGACTTTTCCAGGTTATAAGTCATCCAAAACATAGATTTTAAAGATCATACACATGCATGTCCAATACATACAATAATTCATCAATTAAAGCATTAAAGTGTACATGCATGCACCTAAAATTCAATAAATAGTAATTTTAAGCAACTCTTGAGAATTTTTATGATTTGATATATAAAATTGACATGCAATACATAGATTATATATATCTCAAGGCTCATGATCAAATTTTCTACATGCATTTTAATAAAACACCTAAAAGTTGGAAAAATAATTTTCCACCCACCTTAAATTTGGAAATTGTGAAATAAAAGGATAATTTCACAATTTTTTTGGATGAGGCTTCTTAGGTCAGCCCCTAAGTCAAGAAAATATCAAAATTTGGAGTTAGAAAAATGAGAGAAAAATTAAGGAGAAAGAAGGAAATAAGGAAATGAAAAGGACTACACTTTACCTTGTGTAGTAGATATTTGGAGACTAGTTGAAGCTCAAAATTGGAAATTTGGCTCAACTCCAAAAATCTCCTAAGGTCAGCCCCTATTTCTCAAAAATGAAAAAGGGTGTTAAAATTTGAAAAAATAGGAAGAGTAGGAAAGAAGGGTCTAGTACACAATTCTTACCTTGTAGTCAAATTTTCTCTACTATTTCTTCTTCAAGTCTTCAAGTTTCACCACCATGCATGCATGTCTCCAAGTGGTCTTCTAAGTACCTCAAAATCCAAAATTCAAGCTTATATTAAAAGAGAAGGTGAGGAGTAGTAAGAATTTAAGTTGAATTGAGGAGTGAAATTTCTTACCTTGAGATAGGGGTGTTCGAATTTTTAGTGTTTAAGTGGTAAGATTGTTTGTTTTGGTTTAGATGTTTGAAGAAAGAAGTATGTTTGATGTTAGGAAGAAGATGTTCTTGAAGGTTTGAAGGTAGGCTTGAAGATGTGAAGAATTTTTGTTTGAAGATTTGAAGATGTGAAGAGTTGGTGTTTGAAGGTTTGAAGATATGAATGAATTTTTGTTTGAAGATTTGAAGATGTGAAGGATTTTTAGAGAGAGATTAGAGAGAAGGAGGAGAAAAGGTTTGAGAATTAAAATGTGTTGGATGAAAAATGAATTTTTGTGTAAATTTTGCCATTATGGCCGTCCACCATGGGGGGGGGAGAGAGGAATTTTTTTGTTCAATTTTGTGTCTTGCAAATTGTCTCTTGCATGGGGACAAAAGGGTGGTCAAAGGTATGAAATGAGAAGAAATGTTGGAAGACTTCCAACATGTTGGCAAAATTAATAATGAAGAATTAATGTAAGAGATGATGTGTATAATGTTTGAATTAATGGTATAATTATACACAAGATGACTAATATAAGGTGTAGGTGTACAAGAGTTGGATGATATTTTTACTCCAAAAATGTCATCATGACCGTACATACTAGGGGCTTTATGGTAATTCCATATATTTTTTTTTGTCCCAAATTTGATGATAATAGATGAAATATATCAATCTCCAAAATATTTAGTGATTTCCTTGATCACTTGTAAGTCTCATGATCACTTAATCTAAATCAAAATCTTAATTGTATAAGGTAAAAGTCTCTAAAATAAATAGTCTCTTAAAATTCTAAGGTGACTAATAAATACAAAAATAGTAATAGTGATCAATCAAGTGATCATAATTGAGGAATGGAATTAATGATGATCATGATCACAAGTAATTAAATAAAATGAAATAAAGTACAAAATGTATATATTATCAATACTTACCCGTCAAAATGGCGCGGTAAAATAGTCGATCAAAAGTATAAACAACAATAAGGATCAATTATAAGCTCGGAAAAATCGGGCTTCACATATTATCGATTAATCAAACCAAAGTTAAACGATTCTTCCCTATAGAACAATCGCAAAAAGTAATTTACCTCTATCTCGAGATGCGTGTAAAATCGTTGATTGGAATATCTATGCTAGCATCTCTACTCAACATGAGATATCCAAAAGCTCAAAAAATTATAAATCCTCACGAATATTCAGGACTTCTCAATCATGCAAGATATTCATGTCAAGTACTCATAGATCTAGTATTGAAACTCATCGGTTAGAATTATGAATCTATACATCAAACAAGTTAAACCAATCGCGTTTTGATAAAACAAGAATTAAAGCAAAGTACTTGAATAGGGTTGGAAAACATTCACTTCAATTGCAATTAATCATCAAATAAAAGTATCCATTAACCTACTCCCAAACCCTGGAATCACAAGAAGTTTAGCCAGACATAGAAAATAAATAATCCATAGACAAATTATTCAAGTTCATGTCTAACTAATTGAAAATAAAAATACTATGGAATGAGTGAACTCAAGGGGGATGTTGACGATCTCTCGATCTATCTTCAATCCTCGAAGGTGTGGTTGTGGTCTTGATCGATCTCTCCAATTATCAGGTGGAAAATTGCTCTTTTCTCCGGGTTTCTAGGACAAAAATCGTGTCCTTTGTTAGTGGCCGCCCCGTCTCTATTTGTACTTCAATCGGGTCGAAACCTAGATGGAAATCTTGTCAAACTCTGTTTTCCCACACAGACGCATGGGCCGTGCGCTTACCGCACGCCCCAGCCCGTGCTAGGTGCCGCAGAAACAAGTTAATTGCTGAAGGACGCACAGGCCATGCGCATGACGCACGACCAGCCCGTGTGTGTAGTCGAAACTTGAGAACTGGCCTTGGGTTAGCGCATGGGCCGTGCTAGGGACGCACGCCCTACCCGTGCGCACCTGCTGAATTTGATATCAGTTCGTTTTCTTTCATTTCTCGCCCAGTTCGTCTGACTTCTTCCCGATTCAACTCCAAACTTTGTACATTACGTCAAGTATTGGCGGTTCTTTATCGTAATGCTCCGAATTGTTGCCAAAATCCTACAATTATCAACAAATTCCTACAAAACGAGCAAAGCGTAATACCTTTTCCACAAAACAGAAATAAAGCC
Organism: Rehmannia glutinosa; assembly: GCA_016081115.2. Classification (NCBI taxonomy): domain Eukaryota; kingdom Viridiplantae; phylum Streptophyta; class Magnoliopsida; order Lamiales; family Orobanchaceae; genus Rehmannia; species Rehmannia glutinosa. The sequence goes on along the minus strand of CM071924.1, from coordinate 77,085,669 downwards.
CTATTTACTCATGTAATGCATGCATAGCAACACATTCTAGCCAAAATTAAGCCCAAAAATACATGCAAAACACATGTCAATCAAAGCCCCAAACTTAAAGTTGATGCGGTGATCCGGTCAACACTTTATAAACAAGATAAAACACAAATGGGGTAAAGAAAAGCAGATCAAGAACAACGCATCACAATTTATGTCGTTTATCCATAGACATCAAGAACAAACCAACCAAGCTTCAAATATCTGATACGGAGCACAAGTCTATCAAAATCATGGCAAACACTTCAAATCACGCCTCTCATGGATAAAGTGTATACTCTACTCTCTAGGATAATAAGGGACGTGTATTTTCTCAAATCATATCAATGTTGAAGAATTACCATATGCTTGCAAATCGTCTCACATCTCCGCCACTCAATTATATGCAATTCACAAATCAGAAAGGACTTTGCTTATGGTTGTAATGAAGGCTCTTTGGTTAAGGTAGGGAAATATGGATAAAGTGACTCAAACTCAAACGTATAGATTGGTAAGCACATCGTTTTTCTCAAACAATTATTCTTATTCAAATCAACTATACACCCCCAATCACCTTTTATTCTATCACATCTCTATTTCTCCCTTCTTTTTCATACAATTTATTCTCTTTCGCCTTACATCACCATTCTCAGCCTATATGTTCATTTGCGGCCAACTCATTTATGCAATCATTTTTTTTCCGACTATTTTGTTAGTATCCTCCCTTTTTCTCCTTTTCTTCTTTTATTCCCAATTACCCAACATACACACCATTTTCTAACTTCTCGATATCCTTTCATTCAACCCTTTATTCAATCCTTTACTCAATGATATTCGCTCAAGCCTAGGGTAACAAATATATCAAGTTAAGGCTTGAAATGTGGCTATCAAAAATCAGACAATAGGCTCAAATTGGCTAACTAGGGAAATCAAATATCATAAGATAGGCAAAAGGCTTGAAAGGCTTAACAAAAATGGCCTAAAATCATTTTCATAAATTGCATACAACATGTGACTTAGGCGGAGATACGCAGAGCAAGTTCTAGAATTCAAATCAACATGAATGATACACTCAATCAACAAACAAGATCGCATATTTATGATAGCAGTAAAGGCTCAAATAGCTCACGCAGGGCTTGCAATTGCATAATTCAAAGTATATCAACCATGATTCCGTATTCACATGCTCCATATCATTTATTCTCAATCCGGTTAACTCACGCTCAACACCCAATTCAAAACAACATCAACCGTTCAACAAATGTTCCCAAGATAACAACAAGCACACAATAGCGGTCGACTCACTCCCTAAACAACTAAGAAAGCAATAAACGTGCTAAAAATAAAAACAAACATCTAATGCAATGCAACCTACATGCTCTAAATGCAACTACGTGAATGCAAAAACGCCACACCCTTCAATCAAATTACTACCTCTCCCCCCAAACTTGAATGAAATTATAGCGCATAGAAGAGAAGATAGAATTTCAAAGAAAAGTGTGGAAATGGACCTGTCTCAATGTGGGGATGGCGACGAAAGTGGCCTAGGAGATGTGCCACATTTGTATCGATGCATCATTTGCAACATCTCCAATTCCCGCCGCTCTTGGGCACGATACCTCTGCTCTCTGGCTCGATATCTCACGATCTTGCTCGTTGGAAAACACGGAACTCATCTTCGTGCTGCGAAACTGCCGTCAGTCTTGCCGCAAGTTCTCTTCAAAAGCAAAGAATCTATCACGATAATCCTGTCCCCACGCTTCTCATCTTGGTGGGAGCTCTGCGGAATATTGGGCCTCCACGATGGAATCCCCTCAAGCCTCCCGATGGAAACCTGGCTCAAAGCCCCTTTCTTGCCGATCATATTCCCTTGCCTCAATTGCAAATCCTCTTCATCGAGTAACCCAGCCTACCTCCTCCTTTACTTGCGGTCGGGCCATCCATTACTCTCATATGTGCCTCGAGTTCATGAGCCAATTACTTTCATTGTCCACCGGTTTGTGAGCTGCGAGTTAGGAAGTGGGAAGGCGGTCCAACTTTTTGTTGAAAATAGCGGATGTTCTCTCGTCGATTATTATTTTCATCGTGCGGAGGGCGTTCATGTTGATGTCTGACCGCCGCTTATCGGCTCCATTCTCGCGCATATCGGCCCCAACATGTCGAGCAATGGGGTTAGCATTTCCCAATCAATATTGTCCCCGCCGCTTGGAAACATACACGGCGTATTTCCACAAAGTGAGCCGCCATGTTGTAAAGGGTGCGGGTGAGCATACACCAAAGTAGGTATAGCTCGAGCTTGCACACTCTGTTGTTGTGTCGAGCGTACACGAGTGAGCCATACTTTTTGGATGTAGCGGAAGAGTGGGTTTTGGAGTGATGAGGCCTTCGACGTATGTGCCGCATATAGCATCGGTGGTCTCCGGTATCGAACCAACAATCGCGAGAAATCATCTTTGGCTATAATTCGGCGGATTCGGAAAGGGCGTTAGATGGTACCCCAAAAATCTCGTTAAGTTGGGCGATAGTGACATGCCTCCACACGTTGCCAATCGAAAACGGATTTTCCGGGGCTCATTGTTTGCTCGCGTCTCGGTAATATCCACGATGCTCGGGAACTCGGCGCTAGTGTCTTAAACGTTGGCCACCGCTTGCATGAAGGCGGTCCACTCCCTTTCGTTCAAACATCGCCAAACCTCCTCATGTATCCTAAGAGCTTGGGTACAATCGTCGTCGGCATATCGTGTTGGCGTGAAAGAACGCAGTGATCAAACTGTTCCATCGCTCCAATTCATCGTTCTGCTCGAGTGAGTCCATAAGCCTCAAAAGTACATTTTGGGTGTGGCGCTGTCGTGCGGCGGTGGCCCCCCATCCTCGTTTACCTCGGCCTTGTCGGTTTCTTTGGTCACTATATATTTGAGTTAGTACTGGCAAAATAATTGTGAGAATAAAATGCGTGCCAAGTATAACAAGAAAGCGATGAATTTCATACAACAAATCAAATACGGCATAGTGCCTCATCCCTACAATTTAATCAACAATTAAGCTTCCAAGCCCAAATAACAATATAATTGCAGAGAATCCTAGTCACTAACATCCTAAATAATCAAGCTCATGTACAATTCATCAAACAATCAACCACAAATATCCTATTTCAACAACCCACAAGGTGTTCGATAAAATGCCCAATAGAAAAAATCAAGCTAAATCATGGCAAATTCATCAAACATGCACCATATAAGAACTCTAATCCATAATCTTAAAAAAATTCGAAACAAAAAGTGAAGTTCATACCTTAAATTTCGAAAATTCGGAAAGAGGTGAAAATTGAAACCCTAGGTGCTCCTTCTACTCAAATCCTCTTTCAAAGCAAGTTTAAGTGTGCAATTCTTGTGTGAGTAGTGTGGGAGGTGAATATGTAGTGGAAATCCAAGGGGAATTTGCAAATATTTGAGAGGTTCTTGAGCTTGGGCGATTTGCGCGAGAGGGAGTGTGAGATTTTTGTGAAAAAATAACCCCTCTACGACCTTAAGTCCTGTCTTAGCCGAGACGCATGGGTCGTGCACAAAGGCGCATGGGCGCCCATCTTTGCCGGGGTCGAACTTTCAACTCAGAATCCTAGGAACCGCACGGGCCGTGCGCAAGGCGCACGGGCCGTGCGCAGCGGGGTGCTGCAATTTCTATTCCAGATGTCGGTGCCTGCACGGGCCGTGCGCAAGGCGCACGCCCGTCTTGGCCGGGTTACCGCACGCCAGCTTCGATTTTTTTTCATTTTTTTTGGTAGGGAAAACAAGAAAATCCTAACCTATGAAAGCATAGAAATCCTAACGTAGAAAAGGGAAAGAAAAACATGGTAAGAAGTAAAACACCAAACCGTTGGGTTGCCTCCCAACAAGCGCTAAATTTAACATCTATAGCTTGACGCCTGTTTACTCGATCATGGCTCTAGCAAAGTGAGGCGTGTCACCTCCTCCTTTTGGTCTCTATGAAGGTAGTGTTTGATCCTCTGGCCATTCACCATAAATGTCTCCCCATCCCGGGTCAATAATTCCACTATTCCTGGAGGATTTAACACCTTCTTTATCATAAACGGCCCCGACCATCGAGACTTAAGTTTTCCCGGAAAGAGTTTAAGGCGCGAGTTAAACAAAAGGACTTGTTTACCCGGTAAAAACTATCTCTTCTTTATCATTCGATCGTGCCATCTTTTGGTTCGATTCTTGTAGATCCGGGAATTTTCATAGGCCATCCCCCGAACTCCTCCATCTCATTTAAGTGCAAGAGCCTCTTCTCACCCACTGCTTGGAAGTCAAAATTTAACTTCTTCACAGCCCAAAATGCCTTATGCTCTAATTCGACGGGCAAGTGACACGATTTCCCAAATACTAGCTGATATGGCGATGTGCCCAAGGGTGTCTTGATGCGCGATCAATATGACCACAATGCATCATCTAACTTCATAGCCCAATCCTTTCGATTTATATTTCTTGTCTTCTCCAAGATTTGCTTAATCTCGCGATTGCTACCGCTGCCCGCTTGTTTTGCGGATGATATGCTAATGCCACCTTGTGCTTGACCGCACTTCACAAGTAAAGTGCTCATTAATTTATTCACAAAGTGTGACCCCCATCGCTAATTAAAGCTCTTGGGGTTCCAAACCGAGTAAATATATTTTTGTTAAAAAAATTTAAAGACTACTCGTGCATCATTGGTTTTATCTTGAAATCGCCTCAACCCACCGAGATACATACTCCACGGCATGTAGAATGTACTGATAACCCAAAGAAGATGGAAAGGGACCAATAAAGTCAATCCCCCATACATCAAAGAGCTCGACTTCCATCACATTGGTCATGGGCATCTCATGTCGTCTTGAGATGTTCCCATCCGCTGGCACCTATCACATCAATTTGCACATATAGATAGCAATCATTAGATAATGTAGGCCAGCATAAACCACTTTGCAATACCTTTGCCACAGTACGTGTCGTGCCGAAGTGTCCCCCGGAAGGTGAAGAATGGCACTATTGCAGAACTCCCTCCCACTCTTCTTGAGGCACACATGGTCGGATGATAGTGTCTGCGCACCTCTTAAAGAGCAAGGGGTCGTCCCACATGTAGTACTTGACATCATGGAAACTTCTTCTTTGATAGGAAGATAAACCGGAGGCATGACCCCGCAACCAAATAATTAACAAAATCCCATACCATGGGAATTTAGCCTGTAACATTAGAAGTTGCTCATCGGGAACTCCTCCTTAATTGCCTCTCGTGCCTTCTTTCTCATCTTTCTTGTACTCCGGTCCGGACAAGTGATCTGCTACCACGTTCGCATCCTTTCTATCTCGAATTTCCACATCAAACTCCTGCAACAAAAGGATCCACCGAATCAGTCTCGGTTTGGCACCCTTTTTGTCAAATAGGTATTTGATCGCCGTGTGGTCTGTGTCGACTATCGTCTTAGTTCCAATCAAGTATGATCGGAACTTATCGAATGCAAAAATGATTGCCAAAGATTTTTCTCCGTGGTGGTATAGTTTTTGCCGGGCACTATCTAAAGTTCTCGCCGCATAGTAGATGGCTCTGAACAACTTGTCTCTTTTCTGACCCAAAACAGCCCCAATTACAAAGTCACTAGCATCGCACATCAGCTCGAAGGCCTGACTCCAATCCGGAACTACAATAATTGGTGTTGTCACCAAAGCCTTCTTAAGAATCTCAAATGCCTGCAAACAATCATCGGAAAAATTGAAAGCGATGATCGTTTTCTAATAATCGACTCAAAGGTTTAGTGATTTTAGAAAAGTCACGAATGAACCTTGTGTAGAATCCGGCGTGCCCCAAAAGCTTCTAATGGCCTTCTCGTTTGTTGGAGGTGGGAGTTTCTCAATTGCGACGATCTTCGCTCTATCAACTTCTAAACCTGCGCAGAGAGACTCGGTGGCCTAATACAATGCCATCACGCACTCATGAAATGGCACTTTTCCAATTTAAAACAAGGTTAGTCTCCTCGCATCTCTGCAAAACTAGAGAAAGATTATCCAAGCAATGATCAAATGAATCTCCAAACACAGAAAAATCATCCATAAAAACCTCCATTATTTTCTCAATAAAATCATGAAAGATAGCTATCATGCATGTTGCCAAGAGTTTGCGGTGCATTACATAATCCGAATAGCGTGCGAAATGCAAATGTACCATAGGGGCATGTAAATATCGTCTTCTCTTGGTCTTCCCGGGGCAATCATGATCTGGTTATACCCGGAATAACCATCGAGAAAGCAATAATAATCATATCCCGCCAAGCGATCTAACATCATATCAATAAAGGGAAGGGTAAAGTGATCTTTACGAGTAGCATCATTCAATTTCCTATAATCAATGCAAATACGCCACCCAGTAACTATTCTAGTCGCAATAAGCTCATCACTTTCGTTTCTAACTACAATCATCACCCCATTCATCTTGATTGTATTGCAAATCTGTATGAAGTTCGCAAGATGAGAATTGGGATCCTCAGACGGAAAACCCCCCAAACTGATTCTGCTGCACCATCGAGATCAGTGCTGGCTTCAGCTCAAAGTTATTCGCATTGATAGGGACATTGGCAATTCTACCATAGTTGCGATTGGTCGTGGGGGCGAAAAGTAATCGTGAATCGCCATGCTGGATCGACGGAATCGTCGGAACCTCGCATCGTAACTCGCGTTGACCTGTTGCCCGGGATTGTTACCTCCGTTGTCGACTCATTACTGTTATTGTCTCTGTTGTGTTCTTTCAGTCCGCCATAGTTTGTTCTTGTTGTCTTTCTCGCTCGTTTAGTAGCCGCACTAATTCGCCTAGCAAAAGCCTCAACCTCCGGTGATGAGCGGTGCTAATTCTCCTTGCTTGAGCGAGTGTTCATGCATTACCCGAACCAACTAAAGAAAACAAGTCAAACACAAGAGAAGTAAAATTAAACAACAAAATAAAAAGAAAGAAAAAAGTCTAAATTAAAAATAATTCTATTTATCGTAATATTAGTACTAAAAATTTAATTAGTCCAAGAACGGCGCCAAAAACTTATTCGCCTTATTTTTAGCTTCACCACAAGTGTACGGTGCGTTTATAGAATAGGGTTAGCAAGGTCGAATCCACAGGGGACTAATAAATTAATGTACTAAATCTTGGATTATAATAGACTTATTTTTATCCGCACGATCGAAAGCAGTGGATTGGTTTTATTAAAACTAAGACAAGAAATTTATCCTAAAAGAAACAAAGTAAAGAGTGATTGAAAGATCAAGAAGATGAATGGATTCCTGGGTTATGGTTTCAGTTAATATCCCATTTTATTATCAGATTAATCAAACCAAAGTTAAACGTATTCTTCCCTACAGAACAATCGCAAAAGTAATTTACCCTCTCTCTCGAGATGCATGTAAAAGCGTTGATTGGACTATCTATGCTAGCATCTCTACTCAACATGAGATATCCAACTCCCAAAAGCTCAAAAAATTATGAATCCTCACGAATATTCACAGACTTCTCAATCATGCAAGATATTCATGTCAAGTACTCATAGATCTAGTATTGAAACTCATCGGTTAGAATTATGAATCAATACATCAAACAAATTAAACCAATCGCGTTTTGATAAAACAAGAATTAAAGCAAAGTACTTGAATAGGGTTGGAAAACATTAACTTCAATTGCAATTAATCATTAAATAAAATTATCCATTAACCTACTCCCAAACCCGGGAATCACAAGAAGTTTAGCCAGACATAGAAAATAAATAATCCATAGACAAATTATTAATGTTCATGTCTAACTAATTGAAAATAATAAATACTATGGAATGAGTGAACTTGGGGATGTTGACGATCTCTCGATCTATCTTCAATCCTCGAAGGTGTGGTTGCGGTCTTGATCGATCTCTCCAATTCTCCGGTGGAAAGTTGCTCTTTTCTCTGCTTTCTAGGGCAAAAATCAGCGTCTTTTGTTTGTGGCCGTCCCGTCTCTATTTGTACTTCGTTCGGGTCGAAACCTAGTTGGAAATTTTGTCAAACTTTGTTTTCCCGCACAGATGCACGGGCCGTGCGCCTAGTGCACGTCCAGTCAGTGCTAGGTACGGCAGAAATAAGTCAACTGTTGAAGGATGCACGGGCCGTGCGCATGACACACGACCAGCCCGTGCGTGTAGTCGAAACTTGAGAGGTGGGCCTTGGGTTAGCGCACGGGTCATGCTAGGGACGCACGCCCTGCCCGTGTGCACCTGCTAAACTTGATATCAGTTCGTTTTCTTTCGTTTCTCACCCGGTTCGTCTGACTTCTTCCCGATTCAACTCCAAACTTCGTACAATACGTCAAGTATTGGCAGTTCTTTATCACAATGCTCCGAATTGTTTCCAAAATGCTACAATTATCAACAAATTCCTACAAAACGAGCAAAGTGTAATACATTTTCCACAAAACAGAAATAAAGCCCTATTTACTCATGTAATGCATGCATAGCGACACATTCTAGCCAAAATTAAGCCCAAACTACATGCAAAACACATGCCAATCACCTATCATGATTTGTCTTGCATATCTTGATGGCCACGATTGAAGATTTTGACATTTAACAATATTTGGTAATAAATTTAGGTGTCTACATGCGTTTCTCTATCTTCTCGGGAGTTTTCGCATATTTCGAGCCAAATTTTGGATTTCGATCCTTCTTCAGTTCCGCTTGGGGTTGGGCATCACCGGTCGTTCAGTCTCCAGTTCTATTATTCCATTTCCACATCTATCTGAGGATTTAATATTACTTTTCTCGCTCTGGAGTTGTATTATGATGGTAAGGAGGAACTAGAGCTTGATTCATATTCGATTTCAAGTGACGAGGCTCCCAAGGAGGAGTCCGAGGGCACAATCTAGAAGAGGTCCATCGATCCAAGTATCAACATAGGCCTCTCCCGAAGTCGGCGGTTGTTCCGGGAGAGTTGGTTAGCGAGTATCATCTCTCTGTCTTCGTAGGTTGCGAAGCGCGGCTAGAGCTTCTTTTGACATTTGTGATGTTGGCCCCAGGCCCGAGCAATAGACGTACTCATCATCTTGAGGATTCATCACAAAGTGTATCTTTATAGTTTCTCTGTTAGCTTTGTTCCTCCTCCGGACAATTTTCTTGTTGCGATCCAGATGCGTGGGAGCATGTATCGATGATGGTTCCCAAGCTAACACATTGTTTAGTGTGAGTTTTGCATGTATTTTAGGGCATATTTATGGCTATAATGGTTTATAAACATGCTATAACTCATATGAAATGGTATATATTCGCTCTTTGTAGAAAAGGTATTACGCTTTGCTCGTTTTGTAGGAATTTAACGATATTTTGAGTGATTTTGTGACAAATACGAGCATTGACTAGAACATCAAGAATCGAGCGATTACACCCAATTGGAAGCCAATTACATTGAGTATAGAGTCATAGTAATGATTCGTGTGTCAAAAGAAGCATGAATGATCAAACAACGAGGGGATTTATCTCAAGGAACGCCCAAACGCGTCGTCCTGGAATTTCCCAAAGATGGCGGGGTTTAGTAGTTTGCCCATAACTCTCTCTACAAAATTGATATTGAGCTGATTCAAGTGGCTACGGAAAGCTAAGAGAGAGGGATACAACTCTTATGAAGACCCCATAAGCAAATTCGGACGTTTGGAGGATGTACGGGCTGGTCGTGCGTGATGCGCATGGCCCATGCGCCCAAGAAAAAGACAATTTCTGCGGCACCTAGACGGGTTGGGCGTGCGTTAGGCACACGACCGTGCGTCTATGCGGGAAAATAGAGTTTGGCAGGTTTTGAACTAGGTTTTGACCCGAACGGAGTACAAATAGAGACGAGGCGGCCACAAACGAGGATACGCTGACTTTTGCCCTAGAACACAGAGAAAAGAGCAATTTTCCACCAGAGAATTGGAGAGATCGATCAAGGAAACAACAACACGCTTGAGGATTTATGATAGATCGAGAGATCATCGACATCCCCGAGTCTTCGCATTCTATAGTATCTTTATTTTCAATTAGTTAGACATGAACATGGATAATTTGTCTATGAATTATTTGTTTTCTATGTCTGGATAAACATCTTGTGATTCCCGGGTTTGGGAGTAGGTTAATGGATAATTTTATTTGATGATTAATTGCAATTGAAGTTATTATTTTCCAACCCTATTCGAGTACTTTGTTTTACTTCTTGTTTTATCAAAAGGCCTTTGGTTTAAACTTGTTTGATGTATTGATTCATAATTCGAACAGATGAGTTTCAATACTAGATATGTGAGTACTCGACATGAATATTTGCATGATTAAGAATTCTGTGAATATTTGTGAGGATATTTAATCTTTTGTACTTTTGGGAGTTGGATATCTCATGTTGAGTAGAGATGCTAGCATAGATATTCCAATCAACATTTTTACATGCATCATGAGAGAGAGGGTAAATTACTTTTGTGATTGTTCTATAGGGAAAAATACGTATAACTTTGGTTTGATTAATTTGATAATAAAATGGGATATTAACTGAAACCATAACCCAAGAATCCATTCATCTTCTTGATCTTTCAATCACTCTTTACTTTGTTTCTTTTAGGATAAATTTCTTGTCTTAGTTTTAATAAAACCAATCCACCAGATTTCGATCGTCGGATAAAAATAAGGCTATTATAATCCAAAGACTTAGTACATTAATTTATTAGTCCCTCGTGGATTCGACCTTGCTAACTCCTATTCTATAAACTGCACCGTACACTTGTGGTGAAGCTAAAAATAAGGCGAACACACATGCATACGGTGTTACGAGTATGCTATGCGGCGGTTGGACATGTCTCTGATTGTGGATGGGTTCAACTCTTTGTTCTATGCCAAGAAGTCTCCCAACGACACCTTCTTCCACTTCTTCCCTCATCCCCATTGCGAGTTTCTTACGGGGCTTCCTTCTCATGGCGGGCTGTGGAAGGAGGAATTTTTCCACGTGAGGGACAAAGGTTGGGAGCTCCCTTGCGAATGGGTTTCGAATGCCATGTCGGCCCGAGGCACTTCTGTTTCCCACAAGAAGATGGCGGAAGTTTATAGATCCAAGGGGTTGTTTAAGAGTCTTCTTAATGTTAGGGAGTTCTTGGGCACTCCACCTTGCTTTGCTTCTTTGTACTGTTTCTCATTTTACCTGCATATTTGAATGCTTCAATTATCTGATATTGCTTCTTATTTGCTTCTCAGGTAAGGAGAGTTATAGCATTGTGGAGTTGATGGCCTTCAAGAGAAGGAAAATGAGAAGGGACAAGGGGCAAGTCACGCTGTAGAGGAGCTCGAGCGCCCCATCCCCGGGGGTGATGGTCGGTGGGGCGCCATCGGCCATAGATGACCCGCACCTAGGTTCTCATTCTAGGATCATGTTTATCTTGTTCGTCTCTCCGTTCTCCTTCTAGCTCTTCTGGGGGAGAGGCCAAGGATGAAGCCTAGTGATGCTGCTTCGGGGATCATTGGTCCCCGAGTTATCTTTTCTAGTGAAGTGAACCATCATGACGGGATACGGTCCCATTGGGACTATACGGATTCTGGCTTAGGATATGCTAGTACGAGAGGAAATTTGTCGGCAGATGATCAGTCTCGTCTTGGGTATCTGTCCCGCAAGGACATCGAGACACACACTTGTGGGGATGTCGCTCGGGTGAGTTTTTATAGTTACTTTGCATTTTAGTCCTTCATTCTCTTGTCTCTTTCCATTCAGATTAAGAACATGCGAATTTTTGGTGCAGATTTTGAACTTTGTTATGTTATCGAATCATCGGGCGAGGTGGGGAGATGGAGAATCGCCAACTCGAGATAAGGTGAAGAACTCCTGACAGAGGGCGCTAGTCAGCACGAGAGCAGGATGTCTGATTTGTCGAAGGAGTATGAGTGGGCAAAGGCCCATCTTGACCATGAGTCGAAGACGAGTGATGTCTTTCTTCAGTCTTCAGCTAGCGCCCAGTTGCTAGCCTAGGAGAGGTCCAGCTTAGTGGTGGCTTATAGAGCTTCTACACAGCAGTACCGCTCAGAGTTGTTGAATGAGTCTTTCACTTTCTTTGATAGTGCAGTCCGCCATTGCCAGAAACTTCCACGACAGAGTAGAAAGGTCTCCAACGAGGTGATAGACATCTTGGACTGTGATGTCTCTGATGAGGAGGAGGATGAGGAGATCGATGCTTTGCAGGATCTTCCCGGTGGAGACGACGGCACAGGCGGTGGCAATGGAGAGGAGCTCGGAGGGGCCGACGCTGCTGAGGGAGATGGAGTCTCCCATGCTTGAGTAGTGATAGCTATATTCCGGCCCAAACAGCCTTTGATTCATGCCCATATGTTTAGGGCTTTCTTTATGTACTCGCATATGTTTTCGCGTTCTCTTTTGTGTTTGAGATGTTTCCTTGCCCAAGGGGCCGGATGATACTCCATTGATTTTATGTTGTATTGATGTTCTTCTTTATACCTATATGCTTGTGGCATCTTGATATGGAAGACTTGTTCATATTTTGTGTAGAGATGGATCATTCTCTTCGGAATGAAATCTTAATTTCTCCAGAATGGGCAGAGACACTTGTGTTTAATGTTGGGGATGTCGTTCATGACCCATCAAGGGCGCCCCCGGAGCTCGGAGGGGCGCCTTCCTAGGAGCCCCAGGAGGTGCCCTTCTTGGATCTTTTCCTAGTTCTTGCATTATCATTTTGATCTGTTCCCCCCTATGTGTTAGTATTTTTTGCCTTATTTTTCTTACACATTTTCTTGGAAAGAAATATTTCATGGGGACCCTTATGAAGAGGCCCCTTCTCCGGGGTCTTAGTTGGAGGAAGAAATTTTACTAGCACTCTCTTGTGAGGAGGCCCTCCCATCCAGGGGTTTTAGTAGAAGAAGGTTGATTTACTAGGACCCCTTAAGGAGGCCTCTCCCATATGGGGTCTTACCCGGAAGGGGTCTTCCCACCCAGGGTCTTAGTCGGGTGAGGTCTTCCCATCCTGGGTCTTAGCCAGAGGACGTTAATTACTATGACCCCCATGAGGAGGCCCTTCCCATCTGGGGTCTTAGCTGGAAGGGGTCTTCCCGCCCGGGGTCTTAGCCGGGTGAGGTCTTCCCCTCTGCGGTCTTAGCTAGAGAAGGTTATTCATGAGGTTCGCCAAAAATATTTTGGATCTTATAGAAGGTTATTTATGAGGTTCGCCAAAAATATTTTGGATCTTACAACTGCAAGTGTACAGTGTAGTTTATAGGATAATGGAAACCAAGGTCGTATTCCTCAGGGATTGACTACGAAATACTTAGGCTATAATAACATCGCATTCCAATTTTATTGAAGCGACCAAATATCAAGTGTTGTATAAAATCGAAAAATTAAAACAAACAAAATAAATTTACGAACCCCACAAGTATTTTTCAACAACCACGGAAGCAACCTTAGGCACATAATGTCAACATGTTTCTTCAATATTAAATCCAATTAATGTTTAACAAAACCAATTCATGCAATTTTATGGGTTCAATCCCTAAGATTAGCCAAACATTAATAACAAATTCATAGACAAATTCGAAATCAACATTATGACATCGTTTAGCATAGACAAAGAGATCTAGACATAGAAAAAACCCCTTCTTGTCGGGATGGATTCCCCTCCTAAGCCTTCGAAGCTCTTGTGCTCCTGTACATGCGAAAGACCTTGATGTGTTCTTCGCGTCCTAGCCCTCCTCTCTCAGAAAACCTTGCATCTTGTATTCCTGTGTAATTTGGTGTGTTGTATGTGGTATGAATGAATGATTTTTCGTGCAAACCTTGGGTCCCTTTTATAAATGCTTGGAGAGATCACTTGTAGAGTTGGAGCGGGAAAAAGACACCGAAAAACACGTGACAGTGCACCACATGGCCCAACCGTGTAGCCTCACACAGTCATGTGGGTTTTGTTTAGACCGACCTCACACGACCATGTGGGTCCCACACGGTCCGTCCATGCGGCTTGTTTATGTCCCCTGTTTCTTCCCTTTTTCACACGGACATGTTATTTTTCACATGGGTATGTCACACAGTTGTGTGGTCCCACACAGTCCGGCCGTGTGACGTGTTTTTGTTTGATTTCTTCGCCTTTTCGATCTTCTCTTCGCACTCGGCAGTCCTATCCGAGCCTTTCAATTGATATTTCTTCGATTAAGCTTCGTTTCTTGTAAAAAAAATTACAAGAATACACAGTATCATGCCCTTCTAAGGAAACCAAGTAAAAACATACTAAATATGCGTGCAAATGCATCAAATATATATATATATATATATATATCATTTTAAGCTCTGAAATGTACGTATATTTTACATGCAACATGACCCCTCTCATCTGGGACTTTAGATGGACGGATGGGATTTGTTGAGGAAAGCGCTCAAATGGTCATTGATCGTGTCTTTATCTGGCCATTAACTGCATTCACAAAATCAAAGTAGAAACATCAAAGTACTTTTATTCATTATTCAAGAATGACAAATTTTTACGCCCTATAGGCGACAATAATACTGAAATGTAAATAAATATGTTTAACGCCTCCACGGCGAAAATAAACTGAAAGTAGGAAAAATAACAAATACTAAGGCCGCCATGGAGCTGGGAAGAACCGGCGTGTAGGGCTGTGTGGTGCTCTCATTGTTCAGTATAGGGAGCTTGCTCATCTTCAATGTGGCCACATAACACTCCCGAGCTATTTTAATGTCTCCAACGGTTTTATTTATTCAGAGTCTGTGGGGAACTTCAGCTTTAGGTGAACTGTGGAGGGGATGGCTCAGAACTGGTTCAGGCTGGGCCTTCCCAATATCATATTGTACGAAGAGGGAGCGTCTACAATGAGGAAATGTACCATCTTCGTAATTTCACGTGGGGCATCCATGCCTAATGTGAGTGGTAGGTTAATCTCGCCCCATAATTTGATCACTTCTCCGGTAAAGCCAATTAGTGGTGCAAAAAATGGAACAAACTGCATTGGATCTATCTTTATTTTGTCAAATACCTCCCGAAATATGACATCCACTACACTTTCCGTATCCACCAAGACCCTCTTGACCACAAAGTTGGCCACCACGACAAATATGACAATGGCGTTGGGTGGACTTGGGGAGATGTAGTCTTGAGTGCCAAACATGATAGGCATGCTCTTGGAATATTTTGGCTCTATGATCCTATTCTTGGATGGGGCTTCTTCTGGTCGCCCCTTTCGTTCCTTGCTATATTCCCGGAGAGCACTCCAGGCATCCTTTGCTTCTGGTCCTCCGGAGATCACACTGATGACTCCGGCTACGTGATTGTCATGTCTTTCTTCCCTCAGTAGGGATCTGAGTAGCGCGGTCTTATTGAGGTTATTCTTTGTGTGGCCTCGGATCACGGTGAAACTTGCTTTGATCTACATAGCTCTTCAGGTGGCCCTTCTGGATGAGTCGCTCTATTTCCTTCTTTACAACGAAACATTCCTCAGTAGTGTGCCCTATGTCTCTCGTGATAATCGGCAAGAGTACAGATTGGAGCGTGCTCGTGTAGGATTGCTTCTCGCTCTGACGGCTCAATGATCCCCTTTTTCTTGGGCCTATCGATCTTACGCTATTGGTGGGTTCTAAGGCATGTAGTTTAGCTCATGCTCCTTCATCGGGCCCTTCCGAGGTTGATTCATGTCATCCTCCCGAGACTTGCGCTTGGTATTGAGTTCGGGTTTGGTGGACTCTTCCACTCGAATATACTTCTTTGCTCGGCTCAATAGCTCTTCCAAAGTGGAGAGAGGTTTCCTAGCTAGGGATTCCTTTAGATGTCCCTGGTGGAGATTCTGCTACAATATCCCAACTAAACTCTCATGCTGAACATTGGCGACTTCATTGACGGCTTCCACGAACCGCTTCATAAACTCACACATCGTCTCTTCTTCATTTTGCTTCACCTGAAAAAGGTGAGCAATAGTCTTGGGGCACTTCCTGTTGTTGGAGAACTGCTGCATGAATGCTTCAGTAAGTTTTCCATCCCGAAGATTGATACTACCAGGAGTTAATAGAACCAAGTCATTGTTTGTCTGATCAAAGTTGTGCGGAACACTTTGCAGTAGGAGGCATCCATCATGTCATAGATATCTGCCTTGGCATAGATTTTGTCCAAGTATTCCTGGGGATCTCCAGTCCCATCGTACTCCGAGAGATTGGAGGTCTTGATTCCCGAAGGTAGAGATTCAGTCAAAATAGCAGGGGCCAGAGGGCTGCTTTTCATCAGGGTAGTAGCCCGCGAGTTGGCTTGGCTGGCTGTATTACTTGGGTTCTTCAACTGGGGGCGGCTCTTTACGGTTTTTGCCATGGACTTCTTCTCTTTCTCTTGGACCTCCATAGGGGTGTCAATAGGTTGGGTTCGTGGGTCTGAATAACCAAACCCGGATCCGACATGTTTAATTATTCGTGTTAGAATCTTAAACCCGGACCAACCTCGCTTATTTTGCGGAGTAACGGAAGACCCATTTAACCCGTCTAATAAAATTAGTTTTTTATACATTTAATATTTTCAATTGAACAAATATTTTTTTAAAATCAATCATTATGACACACTATTCAATCAATAAAAGAATGTCACAATTGACCCAAACCATTTTAATAGATAACATAACATGTTAATCATATTATAAGGACAACATACAAAAATATAAGCAAAATAATAACAACATACATATTAAGTAGGTTTTAGCATTTAAGTTTTAAGGACATGCCTTATTTTCGTTTTTCTTACAATTAATTATCTACTTAGTTTTTTTTAAATTTACAAACGGGTTAGATAGGTTAAACGGGTCATAGCAGGTTGACCCAAACTCAACCTGTTTAATTGGCAGGTTATGTGCGCTCGACTCAATTTCGACCCAAACACATAAAGCATGCATCATACCCATTAATATCGTGTTAGGTTCGTGTTGAGTTTGCATATCGGGTCTTAAATTGACACCCATAGACTTCCAAGGTCAGGGTCTTTAGCAGCTGGCCGAGCCGCGGTGGTCTTCCCCGCACATGGTGCCTCAGGCGTTCTGGCGGCTTCATTCGCAGAGCTTGGAGGGCTTCCCGAGATAGGTGAATTCTGCGGCGGGCGGAGGCCCCGAGGAGGGAGAGTGGCGCCCTCTTGCAAGCGGATTAGGAGGGGTTTGGCTCCCGTCTTCCCAGCGGTCGTTCTTTTTGCTGGTCTGCGGCCCCACAACCTGCAGCTTGAGATCCAACCTCACGTGCTTGCGATTGAGTTTGTATCTTCGTATGCTTTGGTTGATTCCCACAGACGGCGCCAAAATGATGATGCTTTTTAGAGAAGATCACCCCAAAGCTAATGTTTCTGATCAAGTCCTTCTTCCCAAGGGGTAAGTCTTCATGTCTTCTTCTCTGGCCCGAGAGCTGGAAGTTCTTCAAATGGGAACTTGTCTGCACAGAAGCAAACATTAGAGGGCCCCGAGATTGTCCCAGGAAGGCCCCCCGATGCTTAAGTCAACACAGTGACCTATAGAGAATAAAACAATAAACGAATACTGAATTGAATGCATAGGAGTAATTATGAGAGAATGTACTTACAAATGAAGATGAGAGACCTTTTTATACATGAGTAGCGGCCCTTGTGGGTTGCGTAGGAGAAATTGATATATGGGTCGGTCTCAGACTCCTTTGGGCCAGGTAATTTCATTAATAGCCAATTGGGCAATAATATTAAATTAATATATAAATCGAATTATATATTTATACATGAGTAGCGGGCCTTGTGGGTTGCGTAGGAGAAATTGATATATGGGGAGTCTCGAGACTCCTTTGGGCAGCTGTGTAATTCCATTAAGAGCCAATTGGGCAATAATATTAAATTAATATATAAATTGAATTATATATTTAATAATTAAATATCATTTTTGCTCCCAACATTTAGCTATCCATTTTCATTCTGGACTCTGTCTAAGAAAAAAATTGAGAATAAAATGAATTTCATTCAATCATTAGAAGAAACTAACAACTTATTACAACAATGTGTGGAAAACAAAGCGCAAGCCCGCAACAACATAAACCTATACAAATCTAGAAAAAACTTTAAACCTAAATTAATAGATCTAATCAGTGCTCAGAATCGTAAATTGTTACCAGAGATGATATCGTTTCTATCACGTATCGTCGGGTAATGACTCATCTGATCTTCTTAACAATATTCCACATATTGGATAAATTTATTAATTGAAAAAATACCACTAATTGGGGACAAGCAAAGCCAACTATTATGGACAAATCAAAGCCACCTACTTGGAAATAAATTTATTTAGATGAAGAAGATGGAGAAGAACGGCTAAGGTTTTGTGAGAGGGGGGCGGTTAAGTACAAAAGTACTTACCTAAGCTTTTCTTAGATCCGGTCTAAAATTGAAGCTAGAGTATTACAACAAATTCAGAAACTCATATATAACATAATAAATTTCCTAAATGAGATGATAATTAATCGTCTAAAATATTGAAGTGATTATGATACTAGGACATGCGCTCCAATTACTCTAATAGGGTAAGTAGATATTACCCAAGTGGTAGTGTCTAACTCTCGTAAGATTGTGATATGTGTCCCATTTTAATTTTCTTTTTTTGAAAAAAAAAAAAACATGCATATGTCATAGTGAGACACTTGGCAAAATCCACATGGGTATTGGACACTACCCACTTAGATAGCATCTCATTACTCTAATATAAAGTATTCGATTCGTGAAAGAAAATGGGGTATTTATAAATTTTTACACATGCATGGACTAAATTCCAATGTAGTAGGGTTTTTGCCTCTTTTCTCTTGGACCTGTTCTTTACTTTTTTGGTAATGAGATGTTATCCAATTTCTCATTGTCCAAGTAATTTGTGATTTTAACATGTGTCAAGTGTCCATTATAACATATGCATTTATTTATCTTTCTAAAAAAAAAAGGGACATATGTCAAAATCACAAAAAAATATTAGACTTTGCATCATTATAATGTCATTATAATGTTATAATGAATTATAACCGTTCATTAATTCCGATTAAAATTCCAACATCAAATTCAAAAGATAATTAAGACTTCATTTAATCTTAATGCCTTTGTCTCTTCATCATTAACAAAACAACATTAAACCGCCGTGGCATGTTAATATTCACGAGGAACAAGTTATTAATATCCAATCTAATTGATTATTTATATCGAACAATAAAATCTTACTTTAATGATACATAAGAATTATTTAAAAATTGATCTTCTCATCAATTTGCGTAGTGTTCGACAAACCCACGAGAACAATGGAAACATATGGAATTTTGATACACATAAAGAGGAAATAAAAATGATTAATTCCAAATCTTGTGATAATTAATTAATTGAAGTGCTGAAAATAAATCAATAGTATATATGGCAAGGCATGTGCATGCCAATGTCTTGTTCTATGGGACAAAAAAATAAAAAATAATAATTAATTATTACAAGCAAATCAGTTTGTAGCCATCGTTAAAAGAGCTGGCAGTGTTTGGCAATGGATCCTAGACTGGACAAGTGAGATATTATCTTCTCAATTTAATTTGACTTTCTTGTTTACTGTAGCATATGATTTTGCAAATAAAATTAAAACGGTTTTGGTCATTATGAAATAAATTTAAAGTTCTGAACATGTGATTTTGGATCAATTAATGTATGGTTAGAGAATGGATGAAATTCTGATTTTATGCCCTTTAAAGAACAATAATGTGACTGTCTGACGAAACTATAAAGTTTTTCTTGTTGCTTTATCCATCGAACTAGCTCTACATTTTCAGTTTCATTTTTTTAATGATTATTATAAATTATTTTATCAGAACTATTAATCATCAATAATTAAATTGGAATAATCAGTAACTATCAATAATTATTATAAGGGATAATTAAAAAAAACTGAGGTTTAGATAAATTACAAAAAAATCCAATAAAGAAACTTCAAAATTACGGAACCCTCATGAGTTTGATTCCGTCTTACATTTTGCATTAACCGTTAATTGATCTTACGAAATTTGTCAACGACTTCAAATATTTTGCAATTCTCAATTTTTCTAAATATTACAAATAGCCCCAACTTTTCGTCTGACTATATATTTTATTTTAAAATTTCTCTAAATTTTTTCATAATTACCCCAAATTTCAATATTTTTTTAATCGCCCTTCATCATAATAAATAGACAAAGGTCTCTATGTTTTTGAAATTGAACCCAAAACTTTTTAACTTTGGGTCCTCAACTTTGCATCTTCTTTGCAAAATTGTATTATATCTTACGTACGTTCATATTAATTGTTGATAATCGAGTAGAGTTGGCAGAGATAGGGTCCACATATGGCCACATGGAGTCAAAAGAACCACCTCAGTCGACCGACTAGAATCATTCCAAGTCACGTCTAGTCGGTTGTGATGATCAGGACCCTTATGAATAAATCTAGCGAGACTGATTGAAGAAGTCACCGACGACAACCGAGATAAAGCAGTGATAGACATACATGCCACCTGTCAAGTTATGCCAATATAGCACAACAAATAGTAAATTAATGATGTCAACCATGCAAGCTATGAAAAACAAGAGAATGACAAGTGTCTCACTCACAATGTAGATATAATGATCATTGCTCGCACTTATTGTACCATTCTAAATATGACTCAATTATGAGAAAATGACTTTTGGCAAATATATTAAATGTTTTGTACTTAATACATCTTGTTGGCAATCGATTAGAATTCAGCTCGGCATTTTTCATTAAAACTAGTGTAATTTCCAATTTGGCTTATTTCGAGCCATTTCTATTATATCTTCATTGTAATTATACGAAACGTGTCATTGACCGATTGAATTGTTCTATTTTACCCCCTGAACTTTGCAAATTGTTGCACTTAGCCTATATTTTTCAAATTTACCCCTTAATCTTATCTTTTAGAACAATGAGATCTTATACAGGCTGATGTAACATGAATTTTGATATCAATATATAGGTTGTAGATGTGACTTTGATCCCCCATCTCTTCATGTGGTGATTTAGAGAAAAAAAAAAAAAAAAAAAAAAAAAAACCTCCCACAAGGTGTTCTCTTACGGCCGTTCCTTGAGCTATCCAGGTCCTGGATCAGTCCAGCAAGTGGACTAACTAAAGGTTTACAAACCTAATTATGATGGGTTACTAAAGGGGTTTCATATCTCCATCAGAAAGGCCCATTTCCTCATAAAAATGCCCTTCTCTCAATGGACAATTGGGCCACAGTGACTGTATTTTTGGACCCGATAAAAAAATGGGTCTGGAGTATGGAAATTTCGGGTATGGAGGGGGTTTGTGAACATCATAGTGATACCAGACCCGATACCCACCTAAATAATATATGATATATTTATATATATATATATATATATTAAAAAAGGTTTCTTTTCTCAAATCCAACCAAAATTCAACAAACCCCACGTATTTTTGCTTTTTTTATTCTTCTCTATTTTTTTGTTCTCATTGTTCTCTTAATAATTGAGTTAATATTCATTACTTCATCAAAATAACTCGAATTTTGAACAAATACAATTGTAAATGGTAATTGGGTATTAATAGAGTATGGACTATGGATACCCGATCATCCGATAGGTATGGCGATGGATATGAAAATTGAATATATGATAGAGATGAGAATGGATATGGGGATTAATATGATATATAGTAAGGGAATGGAGAATATAGAATTCTACATGAATTCTATCCATTGTCATCTCTAAGACAAACCATCCTAACCCAATATTAAAGGGATAAAAACATCCCAATAGACTCTTTAATTGAAAAGTGTTCTTTATTTTGAATAGCAATTCTCCAAAAATCATCTCCAGTAAAAAAAATTATTTTAACTTTTAAATTTAGAGAATGTGTTTTTACTTCCAAATTTAGAGTGTCAAAACAACTCTCTATAATTAATTGCATTAAATGGCTAATAACTTCTAATATCCCATTTATTGATTTCTTGTATTCTTAATGATCATTTTGAATGGAAATTTCTAAAAAATACTAACACAAATTCTGAAAATGTCACAAATTACTTCCAAAATCTCATTTGTAATAAAATAATTTTGGGAAAGAGAAAATAAATAGCCAAATACAAAGAGCAGAATATATAAAAATTACTTTTTAAATTTAAAGATGCTATTTATTTTGCAAAAAGGTGTTCTTTAAATTTACAGTCTCTTGGATGCTCTAACAATAAAGAATGAGATTATACTACAATAAAACTTATTTTGTCAATATAGACAAATTACATAATAAATATAACTTACATAAATGCAGTTAAATATTACATGATGTTTTTATTTTAATTAATGAAAAAACTTATATAGGTGACTTTAAAAATAATTAGTCAACAAAATAAATTATAATACTCCGTATCAAACCAGTTAAGTGGAGCACACGATTTTTCTCCAAATTCCGATTTCAGTGATAATTTTCATCTCAAACTCATAATCCAACACCTCACTTCTCAAGCCCTAGCCCCCTAAAAGCCGCCGCCTCCAGCAATTTCCGTCTCCGTCTCGCCACCGAATAAGGTAATAACATATCTGAGCTTCAATTTTGAAGAACTCTGTGGATTATCTGTGAATTGTGATAGAGCCTAGCATTTCCATAGCTGTAGCTGTAAGTTTATGGATGAAGGATTTTTATTCATTTAAATGGTTGTAGGTCTGCCGATCAAGTTTTTACGATCGGAGTTCTGAATTAGAATTTCTAGTGCCATAGGTCTGCCGAAAGCTGTATGTAATTTGTAAGCTTTTTCCCAATGCCGGATCTCCGTATATTTTTTCTTGGCAAGTACTTAAAGATCCTTTGATATCATCAGTAACTATAATTGAGAACAAACTGGGTTATTATGATTTGATATTTCTTGGGTTTGCCTTGATGCGAACAATAAAACTTATTCCGAAAAAACTTTTCTGTATAATCACTAACGGCAATCACAACACAAGATCTGCCAATTTTTTTATTGTTCTTTATTTTTCTAGTAAAAGGTGGGAAAGAGAGTGAAGATATTAGTATTGGTGAATTTTTACTTGTTATGTTAGTTCAAGTTTTAAGAGGAATTCAATCAAGCTAGTTTCTGATGTAATTGGAGATTCCTTGTCCTGGATCAAGATTGGTCTGAGGATTGGCTCAAAACGTTTGCCATTTCTTTGTTTTGAAGTATATGTCTTTGTTGATTCTATCAATGATCATTTTCATATTTGTATAATACCTTGCTTTCTTGTTACATAAGATGTAGTCAGGATAAATACGATGTCCTTCATCTGTGCTGGATTTCTAAATTTTTCCTGGACATTGTATCATATCCTGCTTGTTATATGCAACTCGTTATCCTTGCTTTAAATTTGGATGCCCATGAGTTAAAAATGGCTGAAACCTATATTTCTAAGTGTGGAAGGAAACTGCAACTCTAATTTAACGGAGATTACATGGAGGTTGATTCATGGTTGTATTTAATTTTGTCCAATTGTTTTCATATCCCAATTTGTCCTATGACTGTCTGCTGCAAGCTGCCTTTTTTTTCTTTTTGTTTTTTCCTTTTGTGTGCTTTTGCTTCAAATCTGTTTTATGGTATGTGAACTAGATTTAGAGAAACATATTTCATCATAGATCTTGACTTTGCTACCTTTCTTTGATTAGCGGCACAACACACGGAAAAACAGGATGGTTATTCTCAAGAACACACTTACAAGCACCCATGGGAACGAGTAACCTCTGCATCTTGGCGCAAATTCGCCGACCCTGAGAACAAACGTACTCTATCTCACATCCTCGAGGTTGATACTTTGAGCCACAAGCTCGAACCTAGTTCTGGCAAATTGTACACCACTCGAGCTATAACCATTCATGCTCCAGGACCATGGTTTGTTCGTAAAATCATCGGCCAGGATATGTGTCACTGCGTTGAATCAACTGTCGTCGATGCACAATCTCGGTCGATGCAACTTGCCACCCGTAATATCAGTCTCCAAAAATTCATCGAAGTGGAAGAAAAGATTAGGTATGACCCCCACCCAGATAACCCTAACGGGTGGACCATATGCAGGCAAGAAACGAGCATACGGATAAAGCCTTTGTCAGCGCTGGCGTCGATGGCAGAGAAGATAGAGCAGAGATGTGTGGAGAAGTTTCAACATAATAGTGTTAAAGGAAGAGAGGTCATGGAGAGGATCTGCAAGTATCTTGAAGCTGAATCTCGGGGAATATCTGTCTGATTTTGATTTTCTTGGTTGTAACTTGTGAATCTCGAGTTGTAGTTCCCAGTTTTTGGATATAGCTTGCACAACAAATTAACCGGAAACTTTTTAACAGAGGTTGATGTTGTATACCTTGTTTGAATTGCGTATCTGGTTGTAATAAATAGGACATCCTAGTTCCATGGTGCTGATACACATATACTTGTGTTGCATGGTGGGAAAAGCTTTATATGTCTCAAGTATTTCAGGCAACTTTGAATCTCACTTGTGTGTACTGACACAAGTCTGTTTTTTCTGGAAACTAACGGGGAACTAGTGATGACAATGGACTCGACGCAAGGCGAAAATTACAAATTAGTTGAATTTTCACTTAACATCAAACTGGATCAGTATCTTATAACGTTTTTCCCCAGATTGTAGCAATTTCTCAACTACATAACTTCAAATACATGCCTCCGAATGCTCCGACGAAATAAGAAGCTTTAAAATTTTGTTTGGCCCTAAAAATGGTCACAAGATACAAAATTGACGGCAAATATATGATTTCTCTGGCACATGACAAAAAACACCATCTCTTGTCATTAAAAATTGTGAATTAATTCAAACAACCCTACAATGCTCTTCTGTAAGATATCCATTGATTAAGCATTTCTAAGATATGATTCGAACTAATGAGAGATGAAATGGTAAGTAATTGGATATGAGAGATGAAAGTAAGCAAATCAAAGAACTAAATCAATCCATCCTAGTAAAGCTTTTCTGTAAGATAGACAATGAACATTAAGATATCAAAAATCAACAAAAAGCACATCATTTTGTGATGGCACTTCCTCATGTAAAGAGAAGAAAAGTTCACCATAAACTTAGTGCAGATTGCATAATATATGATACACAAGCAGTCCATCCAGGATATGAACTCTATTTCGCAAACGAGTCTCCATTTGTGACACACATCAATAAAACAGACTTAACCGGTCCCTATCAATTTCTTGGAGGATAAATTTCCCATAATGCTACAGTGGTATCTTCTGACGATGAAGCCATCAGTTTGCTACTAGCCGAGAACGTGACAGTGTTACACGTCGCATGATGATATTTCAATATAGCCAAAGCATTTCCTTTACGATAGTCGTATACCCTCACCCTATGATCCCAACCAGCAGAGGCAACTATTTTACCATCCGGCCGAATTGAGGTTCCGGCTATGCCTTGTCTCTCCAAAATAATTTCTTTCTTGACCAAACAGGACCCAATTGAAGCATCCATCGTAAACATCACTATTTTTTCGTCAGCAGAACCAGAAACCCCTCCTCCACACGAATTATCAACACACAAACTAAGAACTGGTTCTGAATGAAATTTAACACACGTCACTGGCAAGCCCGGGTTCCTTAAATCCCACCAAACCATGGATCCATCTTCATAGCCAGATATAACATTTACATAACCTTGTGATTCGGACGGTAAAAAAGCACGAACGGCCATGCACATTCCTCTGGATTTTGTGGAACTATCCGGATGAGGCAATTTCATAAGCCTTTCAGAATTATTAACATCCCAAATCTCAACCACAGACAAATCTTCGCCAGCTATGACTACATAATTAGGTCCTTTAACCTCACCATTATCTTCCAGGTGTCTTGACTGCATTTCAGTTTCCGAAACCTCACTTTTCTGGTCATTCTTGGTTACTTCAGTTGACTGAATTTTAGCACGGGGCTTGTTTAACAACGAAATCTTGCAAAAATGGTACGAATTGGTTTTGATTGTAGTGAGTGGATTTCTGGACAGGCCAGCTTCGCCTATATCCCAATATTTGATAGTTCCATCTCTTCCTTGAGTAATGACTCTATTTTCTTCAGCAGCAACTACGCTGATAATACCATGAGCTGCACTGTGTACCCATGAAGATGAAATGGTACGATGCTGTAAGGTATCCCAAATGCGCAATTCACCATCTGCTGAGCCGGTGAATAAGATATTTTTGGAGGGATGGAAGCAAACATCTGTAACGGAAGCACGGTGACCTCTGAGAACCGCTACCGGATCAGGAGGAGGCCGCTTGCTCATTTTTCTTTTTTTCTTTTTTTCTTTTTAATCGGGTGACTACTGCGGCAATATATCAAACACTTTGGCTGCAATACATCAAACTCATCAAATTAATCCCAACCTTGGGGTAGCATATATTATTTAAATTCCTGTACTTACGAGAAGAAGGGCTGTCAGTTGATCCTCATTCCGGCAGAACGACAAGGATCTTACCTTCCTTTCCTGCGCAGATTGGGCATTTCGTTTGACTGGTTGTATAGTGCCCGAGTTACAAAGTCTGTTTCTGATAAAGCTTCTTTGTTTTTCCTTTCACAGGCAAAATCACACCAAAGCACCATTTAGGGGGTTAAAGATAACCACAGAAACTATCGCTTAAGAATTCTGCAAGAGGTCTGTTTTTGCAACAGCCCCTCCCCATAGCCTATAAGCGTCATATGTATTAGCGCTAGCGCCTATTGCTAGTTTTCTTTTTTATTTTCTTTTTAATTCTGACACACAGTAGGTGCCAGTCAATTGTGCCTACTACCTATTTTTTTATTTTCGAAAATTAATTTTAAATATTAAATAAATACACAATTTTTGGGTAACTATAATGTAAAAATATTATTGAATGGAAATACACTAAATCGGTATACGAACAATCGAAATACTGCACGATTGATCTTGGCATTGACATGAAGAAGAACTTGATTGCTCAACATTAGGTCGTGATGGCAAGTAATATTACTGAATGAAAATACAATAAAAATATTACATATCTTATTAGACTAGTGAATGGAATATTACTATTAGATCAAATAAATAAGTGTTAATGATTTTGTAGTAAACCAAAATTGAAAAGAATTAAGAAAACATATTATCTTCTAACAATAAAAATATATTATAATTTTGAATAAAAATATTCAAATTGATTCATATATATTCAAATATGTTACAAATAAGAATAAAAAAGAGAGTAAGTCTGCAAATTTTCCAATTATATCCTTTATACCGGTACGCGAATAATTGGAACTTCTCCAACTCAACAACTTGTCGGCTCACCTCTATGCTACGTTACTTGCCATCACGACCTAATGCTGAGCAATCAAGTTCTTCTTCATGTCAAGATCGATGTGCAGTGTTTCGATTGTTTGTGTACCGATTTATTGTATTTTCATTCAGTAATATTTTCACATTATAGTTATCCAAAAATTGTGTATTTATTTAATATTTAAAATTAATTTTTGAAAATAAAAAAAATAAAAAAATAGGTAGTAGGCGCCAGTCAAACTGACGCCTACTATGTGTTAAAAAAAAAAAGGAACAAAAGACTGGCAGTAGGCGCCCTTGAGAATGACGCCTGCTTTGTAGGCGCCAATACCATGGGCGCCTACACTTAAAATATAAAAACCCTCCCAACCCACCCTAGTTTCGCAAAAGTTTGTGGCATTTGCCACAAACTGTCAAATTAGCCTCATATGTGGTGAATCTAGAATTGTTTGGGAGCATTTCTTTTGATTAAAAGTCAATTTTTATAATAATCACAGTTGTTTCATGTTTGGTCATTTGTGGTTAATTTTGAATGAATTTTTATAATGTGTTTCTACAAAAGCATATTGGAAATTTGGAAAAATGTCACCTTTTCAGCAATTTTTTGGAAAAATTTCACCCAACCTAAATCCTTTAAATTATGTCACCCTAACCACTGTGAAATGTCCAACATACCTCTTTGCTTTAGAATGAAAATGACCTAAATCAACTTCCCTCCCATTTCTCACGTGTTTGACAAAAAAAAACAAGTTATCTCCCCTAGATCTCTCTCTGTCCTTCCCGTCTCCATTTTTCCGACATTCCTCGACGACCCGGCGGTGAGCATTGTAATGGTCTGATGTTGTCCCTCTATTTTCTCTATGTGGTCTCCATCTATTACGCGTTGTGTAATGTTGGCATTCCCTGCGTGAACGGCTACTATTCCTTTTTCGACCGGACTTCTGATAGAGGTCGTTGCATTCTTATTCTTTTTTCTGGCGTCCATTATCAAGTACATTTTTCGGTAAGTCCGATTTTGGCTCTGTTATTCTTCAATTCTACGGTTTTCTAAGATCTTTTCTTACATTTCTGTATGAATTTTTTGTTTTTGTAATTTGTTTTAGAAAATGTGTTGTTTTATACTTTCAATTTTTCATCTTTGTTTGTGCATGCGTTAAATTTCATTTTTGCTCAGTTTTTTGGACTTTCATGGGTTCGGAATTGATGGATTTTGGTCAAGATATCTGCATTTTTGCCAAAAAATAATGTTAAGTATTTGTAAGTTTGTTTGGGTCATTTTGATATTCTCTCAAAGCATGATAGTATTATTTTGAAGTTTATTTGTGATGTTTTTCAGTTGGATTTTGTTGGTTTTGGATGTTGTTTGCCTTTTAGGAATTCTGTTAGATATGTTCCTTTATTTTTCTGACAGTATGTATGTACTTACTGCATTTCCGACCATGTTCTCGACTGTGTACCGACCCATGTGAGTTGTACTTGTAGTAACAACTACCTTCTGACCCCATTCCGACTGTTATTTCGACCTTACATTTTGTTTTTTTTTTTTTGAAACAGGGGCGATATGGCTTTCGTTCCAAATAAAAATGATCATTTTAAAGGTAAACTCTTCTGCAGATCTCATTTCAATGCACTGGAAGTTATTAGTGATCGGTTGAAGTGGGAAAATATTGAAAATTCAAGAGATCTCTTGAGACAGATACCATCAAGTTTCAGGGACATCTTGTGTTGCACCTACTCTTCCGACAAGATTTTGGACTTTCCAAGGAAATAATTATATTTCATATAAACAATAAAGAGACTGTTTTTTCGTCGTCAAGACATTGTAATTTATTAATATCTTTGAATATGAACTTTCTTAATCTAACAGATTTCTGAATTAGTACTTATGTGACTAGAACTTCTTAGATTACCACAGTTGACTCGGTTTTGTTGCCCTTGCAATTTTAGTTGTATTTAAATATTAGTTATTTTATATTTTTCTAAGTTTGATTATCTGTTCAAGTTTCTATTCTTTCTCCAGCATATATACATAATTATTTTAGTATTTTCATAATGAATTATTTCTCCAACATAAAATATTAACTGTGAATAGTGAATATTGAATGTAAAACAAGAAAAATATCGAGGTCGAAGAACTAATTAATCATGATATATTAAGTACTAGTACAACAACTAACTCAAGCAACACAAGCACAATGTGTGATGATCAACATATATTGGATCCCCAAACTTCATGTGCACTTTAATATTAAAATTACAAGAACAACCCAATTACTAGATATGCCTTTTCTAATAATTGTGAAAAGGCGACATCCACAGGGACAACTACATGCTTTATTTGTTTTCCACTGAAACACCAATGACGATTACTTGAATCAAACTCCCATGCACCATCCTAAAGAATTAGTATTGAGCATGAACCAGGACCTGAAATAATACAGTAAAAAACTGAAATCACAAAATTTACAAAGCCAACGAGCACATAAATGACTACAAACGACCAACGAACCAACTGCAACCATACATTGATTATAAGTACCGACCACACAACAACCATAAAACAGACTATATACCAAACAACAGACCAACTAACTGATATAGAGGACAAATTTTAACAAAATTGACTTAATTCTATAATTTCATCATATTTTCAACTTCCAAACCATTACATGTGCTAAAGTGCAAATAATTACAAATTACTCAGTCCATAACACCAATTACATTGCGTATTTGACAATAGTTTACAAATGAAAAATGACCAAATTAATGCCAAATGTTAATCAAAAAACAAGGCTAACCTCTTTCCGAACCTAACCTAGCTGAAAAGTAGGACACCTCTGCTTGAGCTCACGAAAAACACCCAGAAATGAGCTCGTGAAAAAAACCCGGAAATCAACTGGAAATGAGCTCTTTCGTCTACCCTGCTCGCGAAAAACACCTATGCTCGAACTCTTCCATCGAAAATGCCGGAGATGGGAACATTGTCGTCCACCTTGGCCGGAAAACGCTATGAATTCAGAGGAGATAGGAGAATCATGAAGGAATTTGCCTGAAAGATGAAGAATGTGGGTCAGTTGGGTTTGAGGAGGGAACAGGGTACTTTGTCAAAAAAAAAAAATTGAGCAAAGGGGTAAGTTAGACATTTCACAGGGTAAGGATGTCATAATTTAAAGGATTTAGATTGGGTGGCATTTTTCCAAAAAAATGCTAAAAAGGTGAAATTCTTCCAAATTTCCCAAGTATATTCTGATATGGATGGTAATGGACTGGTTTAAACCCGGACCCTAATGAAATTGTCCTGACTAGAGATGTTAAACGAGCAAGCCCTAGTGGTTTTGGGTCAATCCTAGCGAGCTTAGGGCTAAATAGGTTTCGGGTTTATTTGATCACTATCTAGCTGGCAATATTGTGAACCTAACCCTTGACTATCAGACTTCAAGCCAAAAAAAAATTAAAATTTCATTTAAATTTAAAATTCTAGATTAAAACATGCACAAACATTAACATTTAAACTAGTTATACAAAACTAAACAATCCATAATAATAAAAATCACATATAGTTTATAGTTGTATTATTTATACAATATCTTACATTTTAAATACTCAAACTTTACAATTCATAAATAAAACCATACGAATACGGCACAAGTACACTGCTAAGTAACTACTAATCAAGCGTCATCTTCAATCACGTTTGATCTTTTCTTGGACAAAGTATTATATTCCAATTCATCTTCATATAAAATGTAGAAAATAACAAAACAAATTGTTAGTAAGAAATTTATCTTTATGTATATATTATTGAAATCAAATCGTAAAAAAATATATATATAAAAGTATCATAAATAAGTTGTAGAATTAAAATGAGTAGATAAAAAATTAAAAGCTCTTTAATAAATAAATACTCACATCATGTGAATTTGAAAAATATTACTAGTAAGAGATAATATATAAGTGATAAAATAGTAGCCGGATTTAAAGGGACTAAACGGTTCGGGTCGAAAAAGCCCGAATTTAAACGGACCAAAATAATTTGCTCATGACCCTCTTTTTCCAATTTAAACGGTTTGGGCAGGCAGGCTCCGACCCTTTTAACATCTCTAGTCCGGATGGGTAGGTCCAAACCCGCCAAGCAGGTAACATGACAAATAACCGTTTTATCTTTTTTAAAAATCGGACCGGGTCTAGGACAAGTAACGAGTCCGATTGAATCCGGCCTGTATATATAAATATATTGTTATGTATAGCAGATATTCAGATGATTGATTGACTAGGTTTGGCTAGTTTTGGGAGCCCAACTTACTTGGCAAGCCGTCCCAAACCCGCATTGTCATCCTTAATTCTAGAGAGCTAAAATTGGGGATTCTTTAAAAATCACTTATCGAGAATTCTATTTTCTAAATGAACTTTTACAGTCCAAAAAATGCAATAAATCCTTATTATTCAATTCTATACGTGTTACAGATTCATTTTCAATACATCAATACCATCTCATTTTATTCACTTTATCGTCATTATTTACATTAGCGCAAAATACAATAACACCTCCTGAACCTGTCTCTATGTCTCATTTACCCCCCTAAACTTGTCAATGTAACACTTACCCCCTTCAATCAAATTAAATATAATGTATGGACAAAACTACCCTTAATAACAATTATTTTTAGCATGCTTTAATAATTGTACCTCAATTTTGATTTTATGTTCTTTATTTAAATCAATTGTTTTTAGAAAAAAATAATTAGTAACTTAACTAGTTCAAATGTTAAATATATATATATATATATATGTATATGATCATATGTGGCAAGAGTCTTACCATGTGGCAGTGTGGATAAATCTGAGCCACTATCTTGTTTAATCCTAAAGCCCCTGATTTTTTGATTTTTTATTTTTTTTAATATTCAATTCAGCCCATTTAAGGGCATAATGAGTATTTTACACACATAATCTCACAACCGTTTTTGGCAACCCCCCATAACCCCACTTTTTTTGGGATTTCATTCAAGCAGGAACCGATTCATTGCAATCTCAGTTTTCCCAAAAAATCAAAACCCCTATTTTCATCTCTCTCTTCTCCATTTTTCCAACCCACTTTCCCTCTCTTTCTTCTCCACTTTTCCTCTCTTTCTTCTCCACTCTTCCGTCGCCCGCCGAGAACAAGTACACTGTGTCAATTTTCGAAGATTAACAGGTTTCATTTCGTCATCAAAGTACCATACGACCGTGGTAGTATTGGTAAAGGTCAGATTCTTGTCCCAATTTTTCCAATTTTTTTAGTGTATTTTTTTGTAGTGAGGTTTGTCCTCGGATTTTTTCTTCATTTTTAGTCGAAATCATGATGTTGTTTTTCCGGGTTTTGAGTGTCGATTCTTGACATGTAGAGCACCTTTTTTAATTATTTTGAAGTCCTAGGATTTTGGTGTTTTTGTATTTTTTTAATTATTTTTGGTCGAAATCATGATGATGTTTACAAAATTTCTCTTTTTTTTCGTCTTATGGATAGATTTTTTGTGCGATATGTGGCAGAATTTGGGAATGTATAGATTTTTTTTTCGTCTTATATTTTTCTATATTTCGTATATAAATAAATAGATTTCGGTGTTTTTATGTGTGGTAATTTGTATTTAATGCATATACAATTGATGTTTAAATAGTATTAGTTTCGTATACAGTTAGAGTACAATCAGTGCACAATTAGTTTAGATGTTGTATTCTCTTTGCTACATCGCAGAATTAGTTTAGTTCATGCACACTGTGTAATGTTTCATAGATGTTTCTCACTTCCAGGTTAAATGGCACGAGGAAACAGTAAGAGACCTGCATCCCTAGGGCCGAGCGAGGGTGCGAGTGATGGTAATCAGAGCCCAGAGGTCAAAGACCACAAAATCTGCTTTGAAAGTTTCGATGCCCAAACTGAGGAGAAGATCCGTGCCCAAACTGAGAAAATTGTAGCTTATATTTTTTTGGCCCATTTTGTTTTATTGTACCCGTGGAAATAAATTGATGAAAGCTTAGCTATAAGTTGGTATACATTTAGTAAATAGTTGGTATACAATTAGTTCAGTTGTTTTTATTTTAATTGTGGATATGAATTGATGAAAACTTAGCTATAGAATGGTATACAGTTAGGCAATTGTTGGTATACAGTTAGTTTCTATGCGACACGTTGCATCCTTTTTCTTTTTTTGGTTGACTTGTTTGATGTTAACATCGTTTTTTTTTTTTGCAATTTTATTTTATGTGATTTTCAGTTGGATCTATTCTCTCGATATTTGCAAGCAAGTGGGTGTTATCAGGCAGCACATAATGTTGAAAAATCTGCATATTTGTACACCAAATCAGTCAAATATATACAATTTTTTTTTTTCAAAATATACAATATTGTCAATATTAGTATACAATATTCTCAATTAAACATCTAACAATGCACTACTGAATACTTATATTATCACCAAATATTGGACAAGTATATACCAAAATATAATTTCAGGATACCGTAATGGAATTATTTTTATACCATTTTTTTATGGTTATAAAGCACCGAAGTTCCGATATGTATACACCAAAATATGCTTCCAATGTACAATATTGTCAATATTTTTATACCAACTTAAGTACCAGTGTTTAGTCTGAAATAAACATCCAAACACGCCATATTTCATGTTATATTAGCACCAAAATATGAATATCTATACATGAAATAATGCGTCCGGAGCACAATATTATAAACATTTGTACACCCAAATATTGTGTCAATGAAGAGTGAGAATTCATTTTTTTTCCTCATTATTAGGCGTACCTGTTATGGAAATCTGATATTGAATATATCCCTTGATTTTAGGAAAGTAAATATGATATTATTTTTACACCATTTTGATAGTTATCGATTAGAACCAAAATATGCATATCTATACACGAAATAATGCGTCCAGAGCACAATATTATAAATATTTGTACACCAAAATATTGCGTCAATGAAGAGTGAGAATCCATTTTTTTCCTCATTATTAGACGTATATGTTATAGAAATCTGATATTGAATATATCCCTTGATTTTAGCAAAGTAGATATGGTATTATTTTTACACCATTTTGATAGTTACCGATTAGCACCAAAATATGCATATCTATACACGACATAATGCGTCCAGAGCACAATATTATAAACATTTGTACACCAAAATATTGCGTCAATGAAGAGTGAGAATCCATTTTTTTCCTCATTATTAGGCGTATCTGTTATGGAAATCGATATTGAATATATCCCTTGATTTTAGGAAAGTAATTATGGAATTATTTTTACACCATTTTGATAGTTACCGATTTGCCCTTTTTACACATAAAATAAATGAAAAATGGTGTATTTTTAGGCCTAATCTGAACCATTGATTGAATATGATGGATGGATGGGATCTGTCCACACTGCCACATTGTAAGAGGCTGTCACATGAGATCATATCCCTATATATATATATATATATATATATATATATATATAAAAGCAAAATGATTTCTAAATATGTTTTCCCTCCTAAATGACACTTTCTAAAAAAAATTCCGAATATTTTTATTTTAATTTTTACGTTTTTTGGAATATAAATTAATGTGGTTGACTTTTTAATTTTGGTATACATACAAAAATTAAGGAGAAAACATATAGAGAAGCTTAATTTTGGTATCCAATTCAATAATATATCCTCTTAAATTTAGTTAAATATGGTTTAAATTAACTAAATAATTGTCAAAACAGACTTATGAACCGAAATTAAAGCTGAATCTTAATTGCAATCACAATAAATGCTGAATCTCTTTCTATAGAGCATGATATAAAATCGAAAACGTGTAAATATTTGGATAAATATGGATCGAATTTATAATATTACTATAAAAAATTATCAAAAATTTCATTCACAATTTATAATATTACTATAAAAAATTATCAAAATAACAAATCCCTTTCTAAAACTGTAAGATACTTTTTAAAAATTGTTTTCATTTTTTTTTTATTTTCTACTTATAATACATTTGTAATTTATCAAGTTAATGGCTATTATTGTCAATTTTTAGAATCTAAATTAATATGGTTGACTTTTTAATTTTCGTAGGCATACCAAAATTAAGGAGAAAACATGTAGAGAAATTTAATTTGGATATCCGATATATCTTATTCAATTTAGTTAAATATGGTTTAAATTGGTTATATGGCTACCATAAAAAACTTATGGAAACCGAAAGTAAGGCCAAATCTTGATTGTAATCAAGAATAAATGCTGCATATTTTTATATAAAGCATGATTCAAAATCAAAAATATTTAAATAATTAGATAAATATGGATCAAATTTATAATGTTAATATAAAAATATTATTAAAATATGTAATTACAGTTTATAATATGTAGTTTTCCATAAATGTAGACTGTATTGATTTTATTTATAGTAATTGCAATTAAATGTTCAAACGATTCAAATTGGTATAAAGTCAATCAACAGTGCCATGCATAATTGACCAAATCATATAAATTGATATCGTCTCTTTTTTTCTTGCATCAGTGAGAATATTCCAAAATAATTAAATTTTAAAACATCTAATCTATATATAACAATTCATGAACCATATCCAATTATTACCATATATTAAATTTACCATATATTAAATATTCGAATTGAATGGTATTATATTGTAACATATATATGATGGTAATTTCTTTCAAAGTTGTTCCTACACCCTTATAAATAGTTGACAATTGTGAGATGTCATTACAAGCAAACTCAGATTGGAAATTCTCTCTTGCTTTCTTTGAATTCAACCACAAAAAAATATATATATATAGCTTCATTTATTACACTCATGCACGATTTAAACATGAGGAAAACTATGTGACTATGAAACTTTGGTTGGTCCGCATATATGAAAGGTCATTATACAATCATAAAAATCAAGTGTTGAATCTAGAAAATCACAAAAATCAAGTGTTGAATTTAGAATGTGTTTTTCACGATAACGTGGTAAGATTTTATTTTCTTTTCTATATCATTTATATTTTTTATAACAATATTTTTTAATAAGCTGTGAGTACTGGTTCAGGGGAGGAGATAAATTTCAAATAAACTGAAAGATACAGGGTTCGAACCCTGGTTAACCCTTATAAAGGGTTAGTGATACCACTTGAGCTACAAGCTAGCGGTATATTTTTTATAACAATATAAATGTGTTGTTACTAATAGTTTTAATATAGAATATCAACCTGGGCTATTTCATTATATCAAAGATAATGAACCCTTTTTTCACATTATTCACATAACAATTTTAATTTTGCAGTTTATATACATATGTTATAAACTTCGAATTAAAAAATCATATGATTTTTTTTATTATTATATAAGCATTTTGATACTGCAACGAACATACTTTATATCTATTTGGGAGTAAACTGAGATTCAAGGTTATTATATCCATTTTATTTATTTATTTTTATCTTATTTAATTCAAATATTTGCAGAAAATTTGAATCCCACGGAAATAACATGTCATAAATTAGATGCAAAAAATGATTTGTAAGGTCCACCAAAAAGAAAATTCATAGATTACTCGAACGGTAATATCACAAATAGTTATTAATAATATCTCAATAATAATTTTTATTTATATCAAATTTCTATGGTCCGAAACAACAAACCTAATATGGTCCAACACAACCTATTTCATATGATCCAACACAACACACCCCGTGCATCGCACGGGCAAAGCACTAGTATTAAATAATAGATGAGTTTAACAAATTTACAAAATATTGAATGTAGAAATTATTTTGATTATTTGAGTTAAATATAAATATTACTTTCAATTTTTAAACTCTTACAAATAATACGAAACCACTGAATATACATACATATTTTTCTTAAATTATTAATAATTTATATTTCTAATATAATGATATATGTAATAGTTCAATAAGAAAGAAGAAGTATGATACATATTTT
The DNA here is from genome assembly GCA_016081115.2 of Rehmannia glutinosa. Classification (NCBI taxonomy): domain Eukaryota; kingdom Viridiplantae; phylum Streptophyta; class Magnoliopsida; order Lamiales; family Orobanchaceae; genus Rehmannia; species Rehmannia glutinosa. Next base: position 77,048,338 of record CM071924.1, on the reverse strand, counting down.
ATTTGGTAATATTTAAATATTTTGAATAATCTTTGCTGAAATAGCAAGAATATTTAGCGTATAAAATATTTTAATATAACTAATTGAGTGTACTTTCAATCTGTTTCATTAATAATATCGATTATTCATTAAGATGTCAATTTATTAATGTTATGTTTTGGACTACAAATCATTTTGAATAAATAATAAATAAATGAAGAAGTGTAAAACACATAACTCAATTAAGTTTAAGAAAATATATTTATTCATATTTTTTCCAATATTGAAAGTTTATTTAAATTAAATAGTTAATTTTATTTTTCATTCATCTTTCATATTTATTTATTTTTGTATTTATTGTACATTGCTTTAGCTTTAAAGTTTAAATTACTTAATGTAACATAAAAAAACACATTTTGAATTTAATTAGAATGTAAATTAAATAGGGTACACAATATTCAAAATTTATTGAAAATTATGTAGATTCATTTTTATTGACGGTAGTTTTTGTCCATACATTATATTTTAATTTGATTGAGGGGGGTAAGTGCTACATTTGCAAGTTCAGAGTGTAAATGAGATATAGGGCCAAGTTGAGGGGGTGAAACTGTATTTTGCCCTTTACATTATTTTGTACACTTAAGTTAGTAACTCTAATATTGAAATATGAAATACGTGTTAAGATACCAATTAAAGATCCATTTTTTTAGTATAAATCCTGAGAAAGGAAGGGTTGATGGAATCAAACCATAAACATCTGATCTGGGTACGAAAGTTCTTAATTACTAGACTACCATCCGATTCCCAAAGATCTTTTATCATAAAGGCCACGATTATGTTGAAGATATTCTCCTTTTCCAGCTTTATGGAGCTTTAAAATGTTCTTTCGTTTCTTCAACTTTCAATGAGGATTGATTTTGCCTCCAAAATCATAGGGATCAAGTTTCATGTTCTACTTTTTGTATTCCACTACCTTGGATGATGGACATGTGTTATAAGATAAACATGTGTTGTTGATTTTTAAGATGTATATATACGTGTCCATCATCCAAGGTAGTGGAATAGAAAATCTTATTTTAAAATGAGCTTGGCCGCCTGATTGTTCCTCTCAACAGTTCCTGACGGCAATAATAGTTAAGGTTGTGATTAGATACCAAAATATATAATTTTCATACCGCTAGAGAAATTTTTACGTCTAAACATGCTATTGCTAATGAAAGTTTTCAAAAATACACTATTTACTCTATTTCACTTTTTCTCTTTTCCAATCACAACTACTCATTTTTACAAAAAGGGAAAACACAATTTTTCAAAATTTCACTATTCACTCACTCACATTTCCTATCATCAATCATATTCAATCATTATTTTATTATTTTTATATCTAATCAACTTTCATCATTATATTTTATCTCATTTATTATACTTTCAAAATTAGGGGTGTGCACGGGACTTGGAGATCATCGAAACCGAACCGAAAAATATCCGAACCAAAAATATCCGTTGACTTTTTGACTTTCTCCGAATCAAATTGTACCGAAAATTTTTATGGTACGGTTCTGGAAATTTTTTAAATATTCGTACCGAGAACCGGACCAAATCATACCGAACCGTACCGAACCGAATATCCAAAACTAGAACCGATTTCAAATAATTTTTTATATTCACATATAATATTTTATCTTATTTATATTTTGATATTGAATTAAGTCATTAATTGCATATTCCTTTGAAATTCAGTATTATATAAAACATAATACTAAAAATTATCAAGTGAAAAAATTGTCATATTTTATCAATATATCAAATGAATTTGTCACTAACAACTACATTTGTATTAATTACGTCATATTAATTTATTTAAATATACCCAGTAAATTAAATTTTAAAGTTATATTTGATTTGTAGAAAATATTTAAATTTGATGATATTTTGCTTATTAAGGATCATAATTAGACTCATCTTCTAATCAAGAAAATTAATTGGATTTAAATTAGTTAAATGATTAGTAAATTGCACCTAACTTAGAATAATTCATAATCATCTAATCAAGAAATTAAAACATTGAGACTATAAACTTTCATTTCATATTAGTTTATCAAAGTTATTAGTTAATTATACTTTTCATAGTCAAGAGCCCTCTCAAGATTATATAATATTATTGTGTAATAGAAGCTACTAAAATTTTCATTCGTTGAGATTCTAAACTTTTACTATTAATTATACGAATACGTAATAATGTAGTATAGCCTACATCATGAAAGAAACATTTAGAATTATAATATTAAAAATTTAGCTAGATATGAATCAAAGAAATTTTATGTATAATTTAAATATAAAATATCAAAAAGTTAAACTCTTATAGTACTAATGATTTTTATTATGTATTTTTGAGATTGCACTAAAAAAATTAGATTGAAATTATAATTGGTTAATGATTTTTATATTTATTTTTCTCACTTTTTTTGTGTGTTTATTTATGAATAAACTTTGAATCTCCATTTTTTCGAACCGTCCCGCACCATCCCGTACCGTCCCATTAGAACCGAATCTCCGTCCCGAAAGTTCGGGACGGTTCGGGACGGAGATTTTTTTTATGGTTCGGTTCTGGAGATTTAATTTTGGAATATCCGAACTTCAGGACGGTTCTGGAGATTTCCAAATCTCCGGACCGGACCGGACCGTGCACACCCCTACTCAAAATCCATCCTTCTTTAAATTTCTTTATCACTTTTTTAATCACTATTCTCTGACAAAAAAAAAAAAATCAAAATGAAAAGATACACAAAACTATAAAAATAATTTCCACGTAATGAACAACAATATTTGTTTCTCCAAACTAAATAGTGATTATTTGAGTGGTATACTGAAAGCTAAATAGTGATTATACCAAGTGTTGCTTCTAGATTAAAGTAGCTTCTGGTTTCCAATATACACCACAACGATGGTAATTAACATGCTAAATAATAATTCCAGTGTTTTTTTTCTTATTAATCTCCTGGGTGCAATTGTGATTTCAGTAATATATTTGCTGAAGAATATGTACGCTAATTCTTGAAGGTAATATAGCACAAAACCAATATCTCAGACTGTTTGTGTAAGTAGATACATGCCATTAGACAAATAAACATAAAGTTACAACCTGTCTTCATGGATGCATTCAACTTATCTAGGATAGAATCGCATACCACTCAGACACGAAACACCATACATATGAAGTAGCATGACACATACATACAAACCACCACCAAACCGGCACATGTAATAGATTTAGAAACTGGAACCACAAATAAATTCTGACCAATCACGACGAATATTCAAATTCTTCAACCTGGATACGATTCAACGGTCATGCCTCTTGGAAAGAATCGAAAGTGCCATAAACCAATATACATACATCACTTCTCTTAAATTTTATCAAGCTTTTCTGCCTTAACGACTGGGTTGGCTTTGGCTATAGCATCACGAGCCACAGTGCGATAATCAAAGGGGCAATTGTGTTTGTCCGAATAGCGATGTGATCCACAGAAAAGATTACCACAACGGCATTTGAACCCAGTTAAGCCGACCCGTTTCTTGCAAGTGCTGCATTTATTAGGGCCAGACTTAGTCTTGATGTCGCCAGCCTCAGCTGAGCTTGAAGCATTTATTGATGGCAAAGACAATATTGCCTTCACTTCGACCAAATTGGTTTGCACGTTTGTAGCGTCTAAAACAACAGATTCCTGCTCATTGCCACTCGATGATCCATTGACAATGTTTTCAAATGATGAAGCGGCAAGCTTAGCTTGTTCTTGTTTCAATATTAGGTCTTTGTAACACTTGGAGCACATATTCATGTTTGCAGGGCTACCAAAGAAGCCACAGTTGTTAATGCACAGAATAGGACCTTCTGGAGGAGCTTGGCACCCTGTCTCGTCATGCTCCATCTTGTGATTTTTACTGCACTAAAGCCGTTACAACTTATGATACCGTAATCTCATCTATTCATTTTTATTATTGTAAGCAAGGAATGAACAAACTTAAGAATAAAGAATATTTTTTACTTCTATCAGTTATGAACAAGTATGTTAAATCAACCAAGTCAGGAAAAGAATATACTAATTTTAGCACATATCTCCCCTATGGAGTAAGCATTATAGACAAGTTATATGCCGCGACTCATAACAGCCAAGACAACGGTTTTTCACAATAGAAAAGACATTAACCATTACAAAGATTTCCTGGGACAATTATGTTTAATTTAGTTCAAATAAATACCCCGAAAGGCTTTACATGAATATGTTGTTTATAACTATAAAGTATAAACAACCAAAGGGTAAAAAGATTGGAACCTCAGTACAGATAAAGCAAAAGCTAGTATCAAGCAATATTGTAAAGTTATTACAACTCAAATATGTGCCCCTAGCTGACCTTAGCCACCAACAAAACATTTAGCTCAAATAACATCCTTTTTATCCCAAAATGACACTAAATATAATTCGGACAAAAAGAAAAGAAGACAAAGTAAACTGAAACATCGCTATAGCAGTAATTTACCATTAAATCTAGGGATAATTACAAAAACACCCCTGAGGTTTCGGCTAATTACAAAAAAAACCAGAGATGTTTCAAAATTACCAAAAACCCCTTGAGGTTTGAATCCATCTTACATTTTATTCCTTCGTAAACAACGAACATTTCAAAAAACCCATGATAATTCTAGAAATATTTCAGTTAACCCCTTAAAATTAAGGCATAATCAAACTTGAGGGGGCTTTTTGTAATTTTGAAACATCTCTGGGTTTTTCTGTAATTAGCCCAAACCTCAGGGGGTCTTTTGTAATTATCCCTTAAATCTAATGCAGAATAGAAAACAATCTCTGAGTTAGATTAAAGAAACTAAAAATATTGAATCTTTAGCCAAAATATGTTCATAAGACAAGTGCATCACATAATTTTCCCAAGAATTGCCATCAGATTCACATAATACCAATATAATATATATATATATATGTGTGTGTGTGTGTGTGTGTGTGTGTCAAACCAACTCGTTTTATCGCCGTGGCGGCCTCCTCTCAACCACAAGAAAAAAAAAACAAATACATAAAAATAAAACAACCCCCAAAAAAACTGCAAAACCTAAAAGAACAAGTTTTTTTCTTGAACCAAAATATTAAAAGAAAGAATAGCTCGACAGAAAAATTCAAGATATAATCAAGATAATCATGAAACGTAAAAAAAAAAAAAATCGTTGAAACACAAACCCCATAAATCAAACAGCACGATAAAAAAACAAGCACAAACTTTCATCAGGCATCAATACTTCCAATATTATTGAAAAATAATCCAATTATAAAACAGTCATTAGATGACAGATCCACCATCCATTCTCAAAATAGACCTATAAAATCACATTTACATAAAGCAAGAACCAAAAAAATAAAATCAACAAACATGAGAAACAGAACTTACGCAGAGAAGGAGATGATTTTCGTGTTTCCCCTCCAAACACGATTCAATTTGGACCGTATCGAATTGAATCAAGAAGGATGAAAGATTTAATTTGGTGAAGAAATTTGGTATTTTTCTTTCAATTTTGTTACTGTTTATTTATTTTTTCTATTTCTAATGTATGGAAGAACAGAAGAAGCGACCTTTCTCTTTTATAACTTTACGCCAAAGGCGATCTTTCCTGATTGTCGTGGATGATTCTTATTTGTCCGAGCTTTTATTTACCTTTCGTTGTTTTTCTCTTTCCTGTTTTGCCCTTGGCACTTATATACTAATTTTTTTCTTTTTCCCTTTTTTAGGCAGACTATTGTTTTACCCGTGCAATGCACATGATATGTTGAGGGTATGTTGACAATATAAGACGTGTTGTGTCAGACCATATGGTTTTTATTGTGTCCGACAATATAAATTGGATGGATATAAAGTTACAATACTAATGGATTATAAAACAATAAAACAAATTTCAAATTACAACACTACTTTTGCACGACACGACTGTAAAGTAATCACAAGAGTTTCAAAAACATGTTCCTCCAAATAGGGTAGTATCTGCTCGACATAATCTTTCCTAGGTGTACAGAATATGTAGTTATTCCTATAAAAGATGAAACTATTTAGAATATAATATAAAGAATAATTGATCAATATATAATGAATATATTACTCTAGGTCTTCTAGGGTATCAGTCTATGAATCTCGTGACCCTCCCATCGAGCTCTTTACTTTGGGCCGACTGCATAGCAACTACTTTGGCAATATTATCTACCACAAACAATAAGATAAATTGTGGTTTATATAGTGAGTAATACAATCGAGTTAGTGTCGATATGTATATACTAATTTTTTTCTTTTTCCCTTTTTTAGGCAAACTACTGTTTTACCCGTGCAATGCACAAGGTATGTTGAGGGTATGTTGACAATATAAGATGTGTTGTGTCAGACCATATGGTTTTTATTGTGTCCGACAATATAAATTGGATGGATATAAAGTTACAATACTAATGGATTATAAAACAATAAAACAAATTTCAAATTACAACACTACTTTTGCACGACACGAACTGTAAAGTAATCACAAGAGCTTCAAAAACATGTTCCTCCAAATAGGGTAGTATCTGCTCGACATAATCTTTCCTAGGTGTACAGAATATGTAGTTATTCCCATAAAAGATGAAACTATTTAGAATATAATATAAAGAATAATTGATCAATATATAATGAATATATTACTCTAGGTCTTCTAGGGTATCGCCCCCATGAATCTCGTGACCCTCCCATCGAGCTCTTTACTTTGGGCCGACTGCATAGCAACTACCTTGGCAATATTATCTACCACAAACAATAAGATAAATTGGGTTTATATAGTGAGTAATACAATTGAGTTAGTGTCGATATGTATATCGTGTATGTATGTACCAAACAACATTGTCTCATCAACTTTCTCAATATCAGACAATTCATTGAAATTCTTTAGGTTATACACGAATCTTAAGAATGTCTCATCGAACATCTCAAAAACATGTGTCTTTCCATAGAATTATTAATAAGATTTTGTGCTTTGTGGTTGTAGTTTATACTTATCAGTTTTGATTTGTTACAATAACATCTTTAACAACATACACATGTCCCTCTTTTAATATTTTTTTTTTCTGAAATTACAAAATATCGGATTTGTAACCGAACGAGAGTTGTTGTAAGTGGCGTTAAAGGTCGAACGGAGGTGCATTCCATATCATGGAGTCTTCTATTGTTGCAAGACCTGCTGACTACCTGATGAGGAGGAAGCTCTCAATTTGAAACTTCTGTATAGTACCATGAATTCGGTCACCCTTCCAGAAACAATGATAAAAAAAATTTAGTATGTTAAAAAACATGAAATTGATAATAAAAAAAAGTGCACCAAAAAAAGACTTTTTTGGTGTAAGTGGCGTTAAAGGTCGAACGGAGGTGCATTCCATATCATGGCAGCAATCCCGGGAATGGGAAGCTTACGCACACATAGACAAACCAGCCAAACAACTAAAGACCTTTTGTTAGCTTCGGTGGCCTGGAGTCTTCTATTGTTACAAGACCTGCTGACTACCTGATGAGGAGGAAGCTCTCAATTTGAAACTTCTGTATAGTACCATGAATTCGGTCACCCTTCCAGAAACAATGATAAAAAAATTTAGTATGTTAAAAAACATGAAATTGATAATTAAAAAAAAGTGCACCAAAAAAAGACTTTTCTTACAACACTGTCGTAAAAATATATATTCTAGACTTAACACTTGATTCTTGTCATTGTACGAGAATACGATGGTTTTTGAGAAAAAAAATTCACTTTTGGTCCCATAAGAATTAGCACCTGGCAAGTTTAGTCTCATTGTTCTCACTTTTAGTCCAATTATTCTCACTTTTAGTCCAAAAATTACATTTTTAACCAAAAATGATCCCGTAGGACACAAAAACTTAAATTATCGCTTGATGTCCATTTAAGAATCAAAGGAGAAAGTTATTGATGACAAAAATAGTTCCATAGGACACTAAAGTTACATTTTTAACCAAAATTTGTCTTATTATTCTTTTATTGGTTAAATTTAATATTATTGATAATAAAACTTATTTTAAATTTTATATTATTAGTTATTTATTTAAAATTAATATTGTGAATGTCATCAAACTAAAAAAATCTATGTCCTTAAAATATTTTTTAAAAGCAATATATTTCCGTAAAATATTTTAGTAAAAAATATATTTCCCCAATTCTTTTTAAATTCACTAAATAAATTCTCTTACTTAAAATAATTAGAAAAACAAATAATTTTCCTATATTATTTTTCAGTTTAAATTACTTCTTTTTTTTGAAAATATAAATAATTACAAAAGCGCATTTACATATTGGAAAATATATGCAGTTCAACTATAAATAACATAAAAAAAGTTTACAATGTTATATAATTTCATAATTTTTAAATATTGGAAATATTTTTAAAAATTATAGAAATAAATATTTTTAAAATCTTTTTATTTCACTAAAACAATGTTTCTCACCAAAATATTTGGAAAAACAAATAATTTCACTAAACAAATCCTCTTACTTAAAAATCACATTTACATATTGGAAAATACATGTAGTTCAACTATAAATAATATAAAAAGTTTACAATGTTAAATAATTTCATAGTTTTTAAATATAGGAATTATTTTTAAAAATTATAGAAAATCATATTTTCCAAAGCTTTTTATTTCACTAAACAAATTCTCTTACTTAAAAATATTTAGAAAAATAAATAATTTCACTAAAATAAATTATCTTACTTAAAAATCACATTTACGTATTGGAAAATATATATAGTTTAACAAATAAAATAAAATAAATTTACAATGTTAAATAATTTTATAATTTTTAAATATAGGAATTATTTTTAAAATTATAGAAAAAATATTTTCCAAAGCTTTTATTTCACTATAACAAATTCTCTTAATTAAAATATTTAGAAAAACAAATAATTTCACTAAAACAAATTCTTATGGGACTATTTTCATGCCATGAGACTAAAATCATCAGGTTTGATTGTCCATTTACTAATGGTGGGACCATTTGTGTAACGCGAACAATCTTATGGGACTATTTTCAAGCCATGAGACTAAAATCGTTAGGTGCCCAGTCTTATGGGACCAAAAGTAATTTTTTCTCGATGGTTTTTTATACATTCGCACGAGCCTAAGTTTGACAGTCCACTGAATCTTACTCATGTTCAAGTAGCGTATTAAAATAATAAACGGAGCCATTGTTATTTTTTCTTTTGATTATGCTTCGCGAAAAAGAGATTGTATAAGTTTGTGTTGACGTTTTGAAAGCACAAAAACAAAAAAAAAATGGTCCATATGATATATTTATAGTGATAAAGGGATTACGTTTTAGGAAAAGAATCAATAGCAGATCGAAATAAAATGTGTCTACATGCGTAAATTATACTTATGATATTATAATATTTATTAATTACTAATTATGCATATCAGAAATTTAGGTTATTTATATATATGGTAATAATTCCATACGTTACAACAATATCTTGATTATTTATTTCTGTAACAATTTGTAATTATTTTTGAAATTTTCTCATTAACCCGGATATGATTATGAAAATAAAAGATGTGTTCTAAATAGTTGTAATCAAATTGAAGAATATACACATATTTCCAAGGAATTGCTATATTAAAACAACAGTCATCATTAAATTGTAATTAGATGATTTTTGGAAATGAACATGATTTTTTATACACGCGTAAGATGAATTGGCATACCACATTTTAATAGATTTGTTTTTTTAATTTTTTGTGACTATTTTTTTGACAACTAATCACATATTCTGATTAATTGATATTGCACATTAGCAATGATTGATCTTATATATTCAAAAATAAAATATATGTTTTAGTTGTTTTTGGTAGAGATGTATTTCGTCATATCTGAAAGAATTATAGCACGGATAAATACCAAAAGTTTCGCAGAGTAGAGATGTGATTGCAGATGTGATCACATTTATAATCACATGCAACGGATTTTAGAAAATAGAAACAAGACACAAGATATAAAAATTTATCTACAAGTCAACTAACTTGTAGATGTGTCAATATGGCGAAACTTTCCACCAGTAAATTTTTTTTTGATTTCGTATACAAAAATATTAATATCAACTAGTAGAAAAATCAATGAAAACTCCTATCTAGAGTAGATCTGATATTTGTAATACAACTCATCCAATAATAGACATATATGGACTACGTTTATCACAATACTAAAAGCTATGGATGAAAAATATAACAAACACAACTGTAGGACTGAATGTTATCTCTGATGTAGTTACATTCGAGATCACATCCAGTACAGTGAGATTCATTGTGCTTGAATGACTCTTAACTTTCTCAAGACTCTTGTATCTCTAGTGTATTTCTTGTGTATTGATTATGGACGTTCTCTTCTCTTTATATAGGCGTCCAAGTCCTTCAAAGAGTTCTAATACACAAGGAAGGAAGATATATACAAATATATGACAAGTATATCACTTATGTTAGGAAACAAGATAAATATCAAAGAGTTCTAATATATTTATACAATATCAATATGATTCCTTTCCTAGTTTATATCTATCAATTTTGGCTTAATCTCAGTCGTTCAAAATGACACGTGTATGAATCGTGTCCTTTGATATCAGGTTAGATCAGGTAGGAATGTTCTAGAAAATGGGCTGGGCTTGAGAGGTTGTATTTTCGAAATGAGCTTTAAATTGGATCTTTTATATGAAAGTGGGTTTATTTGATTTTGTTTGGGCTTAAAATAGATATGTAATTTTTATTTAATTGGTAAAAATAAATTTCGAAAATTATGTTTTATTATATATTTGTGTTATTTCAAATTTTAAAAAATATCTGGAATTACAAAAATATGTAACAAAATATGTTCTTGAAAAAATATGCATCACATAATAACTGTTAATTAATTAAAATGAGAAAAATTATAAATTATTTTATAGATATAAAATACTGATTTATAAAAGTAATAATAATATTGAATCAGTATTTTGGGAATTCATCTAAGCTTCTATTATTTCATTTAAATGCATTTATGTTATTAATAAATTTTTTGATTTATTACATATAAATTTATGTTGTTTTCAAATTTAGTAAATATAAAATTATGCCAAAGAAATTGTATAAATTTTTTTTTTGTGGAATTAAATATGGTTGTGGAATTAAATCATGTCCTTTGATATCATGAGGCCTATTAATTTTTTAATGGTTGTGAAATTATTTCTCATTTTGTTATTTTATGTGATCTTAATTAATATTTATTATATAAATTTGCTAGGAATTCAGTATTATCATTCTTATAAATCCTATTTATATTTGTTTATATATTTTATTTTTTGTATATTTTATACAATTTTTGTTCCTACAAAAAACCAGTCAATATCAGTGTGTTTCAATTCGAGATTCTTTGAGAAACATGTTTCGCAGTTGACTTCGAGCCGGATTCTGTACACATTTTCGAGCAATCCTCTTAGTGACATCACAAATGGTATATTAATTATCTAAATAAATAAAAATTCTTTCGTGTTAATTTAATTATTTATTTAATACATATGATTTACATTTTGTTCATTGCAGTTTCCAGGACAACAATTGAGTCTCAAAAGGATATTCGTAACGTTAGAAGTAGATTTAATAATATATCTGTGGTGTCCTCGAACCTGAGTTCTACAACAGCAGAGATAATTGATCTTGATTGTGATGATCATAATCAAACTGGTTTAGGTGAACGAAATACTAATATAGATGATAACATTGTCACTGATGCGAACCAATATCAATTACTTGATACTATTATGTCAACATCTAATGGTTAATATTTATTGTTTTAATATATTAATTAGATATAAATATATTACATGTAAAGATAGAAATTAAATTACATTATTTGTTACAATTGCAGAATATTGGGATGTCGGTGATGCACAATGCACATGTCAATTTTGTGGTGCATTATTTTGGTACGAGGAAAGGCTAAGATCATATTCAAAATATAAAAAAAAACCTCAGTATTCACTGTGTTGTTGTCATGGAATTGTTCAACTACCTTCAATCAAACAACCGCCTATTGTACTTCAAAATTTATTGTTTGGAGATAGTGACAAGAGTAAACACTTTCAAGAGAACATAAGGTCGTACAATAATATGTTCAGTTTCACTTCAATTGGGGGAAAGATCGACACCGATATAAATAAGGGTCAAGGTCCTCCAATTTTTCGCATGCATGGCCAAAAGCCCAAAATTATCATCTAATTGGTAGTTTGTTACCCTCTGATGGTTCGACTCCAAAATTTGCCCAGATGTATATATATGAGACTGAAAATGAAATATCAAATAGATTGAATTGTGTCAGGTTTGTTTATTTTTAATTATTATTTTAACATAATTTATGACATTTATGCGATTGATGATAAAATTAATTTATTTTACCTTATACTTTTTTTGTCAGCAAGGAAGTGAAATTAATAATTTGCACGAAGATATTGTTGAAATTTTAAAAAAAATGTTGGATGAAAATAATGTATTGGTGAAGACTTTTAGAATGGCAAAAGAGAAAATTCAACTATCTAGAAATTCAGATGTTAAACTGCGTCTAATTGGAAAAAGAAATACTGATGCGAGGAGATACAATCTTCCATTGAGTTCTGAAGTTGTTGCGTTGATTGTCGGTGATTTTGATCAAGCTTTAGGGGACAGAGATATAGTGGTCGAAACAAAAGCAGGCCATCTGAAACGCATAAACGAATTGCATGCTTCCTATTTAGCATTGCAATATCTTTTGTTATTACCGTATGGCGAAGATGGTTTCAGAGAAGATATACCTTTTCGGAACTCAAGAAAATAAGTCAAACTGGAAGAAAGACGATAAGTGTTAGAGAATTCTTTGCGTATCGATTGCACGACAGGTTACAAGAATCCTCTATTATTTTGTCGTCCCGTCGATTGTTTCAACAATTTGTTGTGGATGCTTACACGATGGTAGAATCATCAAGGTTGAAGTATATCCGCTTGCATCAGAGTAAATTGCGATGCGACATGTACAAGGGGATGTCAGATGATGTGTTGCATGGAGACATTGATCCCAGTACTCAGGGAAAATGTGTTATATTACCTTCCAGTTTTACAGGAGGTGCACGCTTCATGATACAAAATTATTAGGATACAATGGTTATTTGTCGTTGGGTGGGTTATCCTGATTTATTTATAACATTCACCTCCAATCCCAAATGGCCAGAGATCATTCGTTTTCTCGAGAAAAATAAACTAAATCCAGAGGACCGGCCCAATATAGTTTGCAGAATCTTTAAAGTAAAACTTGATGCTTTAATCAAAGATTTGCGACAAAATGAAATTTTTGGGAAAGTAATAGCAGGTTGTGTATAATTTAAAGTATTTTGTCTATATGTTATTAACTATAGTCTTATTTATGTTTACTCATTATTTGTTTTTTTATTAATTATTTTTTGTTTTTAATTACAGTTATATACACGATAGAGTTTCAGAAACGTGGGCTGCCTCATGCTCATATACTGCTATTTCTGGCAAAAGAGGACAAGTATCCAACTCCAAACGATATTGATCGAATCATATCAGCGGCCCGATGAAGCCACGAATCCCTTTTATTATGCTGCAGTCAGAGATTTCATGATCCATAGGCCATGTGGTGAAGTTAGGAAAAACTCGCCTTGCATGGTGGAAGGTCGGTGCACCAAACATTTTCCCAAGAAATTTGTTGATTCTACTACTATTGATGACGAAGGGTATCCACGTTATAAACGTAGAGACAATGGGAGAATTGTTGAAAAAAATGGTGTCCCTCTTGACAACAGACATGTTGTTCCCCATAATCGCCGATTGTTACTAAAGTATGGGGCTCACATTAATGTTGAATGGTGTAATCAATCAAGATAGATTAAGTATTTGTTCAAATATGTTAATAAGAGTCATGATCGTGTAACTGCATCATTCTATAAGAGTACTGGTGAAGAAGAATCGGGTAAATCTGTCGATGAGGTCAGCATGTACTATGATTGTAGATATGTTTCGTCGTGTGAGGCTGCATAGAGATTGTTGGGCTTTGAACTTCATTATAAATACCCTCTTGTTGAACGTTTGAGTTTTCGTTTAGAGAATGAACAAAGCATTATTTTTCATGATTCTGAACGAATAGATGACGTTCTTAGGAGGAATAGTGTTAAGGAGAGCATGCTTTTGGCATGGATGTAAGCAAATAAAATATATCCTCAAGCCTGAGATCTAACTTATGCTGAAGCTCCCACGAAGTTTAAATGGAAACCAAAATTAAGAAAGTGGGTGCCTAGACAATGTGGAAAATCTATAGGCCGAGTCTTTTATGTCCCTCCCGGTGCTGGTGATATGTATTATTTGAGGTGTCTTATTAATTTTGTCCGTGGTGCTACGTGTCACGATGATTTTAAAAGGATCAATGGTGTTCAACACTCTTCTTATCGTGAAGCTTGCTATACTTTAGGTTTGTTGGAAGACGATAAAGAGTATATTGATGGCATTATCGAAGCAAGTCATTGGGCATCTCCAGATCACCTTAGGGGTCTATTTGTATCTATGTTGTCATCGGATAGCTTGAGCATGCCAGACAAAATATGGGATAAATGTTGGGAATATATTTCTGATGATATTCTGTATAAGCAACGTCTGCTTCTACAGCATGAAGGTATTACATTAAGAAATTTTATTTTAATTTATATTTATTTTTTAATCTAATGGTTTCGTCTTTGATTTTTTTTATTATTAACTACTCTAACATTCACATTTTATTTTATTTTTTTATTCAATAGAGCTCACTATGACTAAGAATGAAATCAAGAATCTAGCGCTGGCAGAGATCGAAAAATTATTGCGGAGTCACGGGAGGAGTCTACATCAATTTAACTCGATGCAATTCTCGGATTTTGACAGTATTGAAAATAATCAGAATAGATTGATATACAATGAGTTGAGATATGATTGTAAAGCAATGTCTGTTGAACACGCGAATCTTTTTTCAAAAATGACTGATGAACAACACCACATGTATTCAAAAATAATTCGTGTTGTGGAATCCAATGAAGGAGATATGTTCTTTGTGTATGGTTATGGAGGTACGAGTAAGACCTATCTGTGGAGGGCATTATCTTCTGGCTTGAGATCTAAAGGAAACATTGTGTTGAACGTGGCATCGAGTGGTATAGCATCTGTTAGTCCAAGTGGCTACGATAATCTAGAGGGGGGTGAATAGATTATCCCGATTTTTCGCAAATCACCCTCTTTTTCGAATCAACAAGTAAATGACAAGAATGTAAATGCGGAAATTAAACAACACTCGTTGATTTAAAGAGGTTCAACCCACCTAAGGCCTAATCCTCTACCACCCCAAAGATCTCAGGGATGGATTTCAAAAAGAAAAAAGATTTTATTAATTACCACAATTAATACAACACCTTGAGGATCACCACAATCCTCTTTACAACACCTTGAGGAGATTACCACAATCTTCCTTCACCACCTTTGAAGAGTACCACACTCTTCAAACACCTATCACCTAGATCACCCAAGTGTATTCTTACCACAAGAATACTCACAAGGATGTCTTGTGTTGAATGATGGACAAAATTGATAAGTGCATTTTTGTTCACATTTTTTTTAAAACCTTTTTAGATAATTTCTCTAACTTTTTAGTTCATTAATCAATAAAATCAAGAAAAATCACATTGGCTTGTTTTGAATGATGAAGGTAAAGACTTGAAGCAAATTCGTATGATTTCGTATGAAAATACGAACAGAAACAAAGTCTAAAAGAAGGCAAGAAGACTCAATCTCGTGCAGAACACACCCCTAGTGTGTTGGGAAACATGGCCATGCTTCAAAAAGAAGAAAAACAAGAAAAACAGAAAAACACGCCGGGCCGTGCTTACAAAGCACGGCCGTGTTTCACACGCAAATCATCAAAACACGCCCAAACCGTGTTTAAAAGCACACCCTGCCAGAAAATCCCATTTTTGCGAAGAAAACACGGCCTGGCCGTGCTTTTAAAGCACGGCCGTGTTTTCTCTCCAGCTCAACAAATTTTCTTCTTTTGGCGGAAATAATGGAGACTTTTGCTTTTTGACAACCTTTGAGCAGCTTTCACACCTCATCTTGCTGCACCAAAACTCAATTACCTCCTCAATTGTCATGTGGACACAATGATTCAACCAACTCAACCAATGGAAGTGAAGTATTATCATGTGTATACAATGATTCAACCAACTCAACCATGAATGTGCACACAATGATTCAACTAACAAGCATGGAAATGGGGCATTTGTTAATATGGTATTTCACAAGATGGTGCTTATAAAAGCCAAGAGTTTGAGTTGGAAAATCATTCATGTAATATTCATTGATATAGAGATTCATTGTGTTTAACATTTTGAGTGGAATTGGGATCAAGAGGTCTTGGAGGAGTAAGCTTGTAGCAACATTGGAGAAGAAGGCTTGGATCAACATCATCTATCAAAGGAAGAAGTCATTGAGATTTTGAGAAAGATAAGTACACCATGTTTACAACACTTAAATCTTCTTGTGTAATTTATTCTTTTGTCAAAATCATGAGTAGCTAAACTACTAGTGTTTGAATGTAATGAACTCTAGAATGGATTTGTGATTAAGGTTTGTATGTTTTTAATAAAATTCTCATGTCTTGTGTGATTCACTTATATCATGTTTATTTCATTCAATTTGATATTTTAGGTATATTAATTTGATATTTATTCCTCATCGGATAATCGAGATATTTATGGTGGGAAAGAACCTATATAAGTGAAAAGAGTTGCATGCAATCCTAGATATAGACGACATAAATCTTCCGAATTAGGGTCAAACCTAATATGGGAATTCATAAATCGTTATAATGCGATTTTGGGGTTTTAACTAGAAAGAGATTTGAGTTAATCAACTTGAGATTAAGAGTTTTTCGCCTTGAGAAAGGGTTTAACTTAAATCGGGAATTTCTACGGTCCACATAACATGAGATTTTATTAAAAGAGGTTGGTTTTGTAAGGGCTTATGGTTGTATTTTTATCTTGATTGAATCACAAAAACATTCTAGAGGGATTTACATTCAACACATTTCTATCTCTTGATTTCTCATTCTACAATCTATTTTTATTTGATTTCTTTTTGTAAGTTGCAATTATCTTAAATTCTCTATTTTTCATTTTCCATTTTAACAAACAAAACTTTGAAAATTACTAGATTAGATAACAAAAAGACGGTAATTATTAGTACTTATAATCCTCATGGGAATGACACTCGGTACTAATAATCTATACTACAAAACGATAGGTGCACTTGCCTATGGTTTTCTAGAGTAGCTTTTGAGCCATCAAGTTTTGGCGCCGTTGCGAGGGATTGTAATATTAAGAACATGTAAGTCCAAGCGGCTACGATAATCAGAGGGAGGGTGAATAGATTATCTCCATCTTTTCGATTTAGCCCTCCTTTTATAATCGAATGCTCAAACACAATAATAAAGGTGCGGAATGTAAACAACACACGTCGATTTAAAGAGGTTCAACCCACCTAGGGCCTAATCCTCTACCACCCCAAAGATATCCGGATGGATTTCAAAGAAAAAGAATTTTATTAATTACCAAAATTAATACAAATTCAACTTACAACACCTTGAAGAGCACCACACTCTTCTTCAACACCACCTTTGAGATTACCACAATCTCTTCTTGAAGATTACCACAATCTCCAACGGCACCTTGTGAAGATTACCACAATCTTCGACCTTGAAGAATACCAAATTCTTCAACACCTCAATAAGAAGATCACCACAATCTTCTTGCACCTATCACCTAGATCATCCAAGTGTGTTCTTACCACAAGAACACTCACAATGATATCTTGTGTTTGAATGATAACCAAAAATCAAGATTACAACTCAATAATGAATAATACAATTTGAGTGCAAAGTGTAATCAAGAATAGCCTAGACCTCAAGGATGTGAAAGTGATAAGTTAGGCAAATTTACAACAAGAATAATAACAATGAAAGACCAAGTATTTGCTTGAAGTGTATCTTGTTGTGTTGTATCTCAATTGTTGTATTGGTTGCTCCAAAACTTCCTCTATTTATAGGAGATGATTGATCAAGCATAGGCTCTCTCTTGGGGATTGAAAATCTCTGAGAAAAATACAATTAAAATCAAGAATATAGTGTTACAAATCAATCCCACAATTTAAGGAAATGTGTCTGCTTTGTCAAACGGTCATATTTTTCTTTGTCAATGCATAGATGCGACGGTCGCACGTAAATAAGAGAAATAAGAGCACTTTGAAAATTACAACAGGCGGCCGGTGGCCGTAGGCACCGACCCGGTCGACCTGTCTCAATCGGTCCCCCTAATCAAAAAATGAAGAGATTTTGATCTGTTTCAAAACCAAACATGCAGGTCTGGCCGATGGGCGAATCGGCCGACGCCCAGATGACCGGTCGACCGCTTGTTTTTACTACCGTCTCATTTTCTGTTTCTAAAAACATCTTCAGTACGGGTTGCCCTATGGGCACCGGTCGACCATGAGACAGTAAATGTTGTCCAATTTTTGTCGAAAATAAAACTCAAGAAATACTCGAAAATTTAGTAAAAACATTTTAAACCACTCGGGAGTATTTAGACAACATTTAGAAATCTTGTTTTAGGAGTAAAAACCCATTGACATAAAATCATTAAAAGTGTTGTCCATTATTATCAAAAATAAACTTGAGGAAATACTCCGGAAAATATTAAAACCATTTTAGATCATTTAGGAGTATTTGGACAACCTTTAAAAACATTGTTTTGGGACAAAATAAAATCATCAAAATTAAGATAAAAACATGTATCAAACAATCTCCCCCTTTTTGATGATTACAAACCAAAACAATTTTTACACAAACTAAGAGAGCAATTTTAGAAATGATTTTCCGGTAAAAACATTTGACCGTTTGGAAGCAACCAAAATTTCCAAAAAAAATTAAAGCAACCAAGTAGGGAGTAAATATTTTCAAAGCACAAGCTCCCCCTATCAACAAGCATATCAAGAATAATGTAAAAGCAATTTTCCATAAGCTAAAAGCTTTAGCTTTTACCATGTGTTCAAGAGCTTATAAGCTCCCCCTGTCACAAAACATCATTAAACAATTATATAAGTCCATCAAGCAACAATTGGACTAAAACAACTTATGGCTTTTATGAGCCATAGCTTGTAGCTTTTATAACAAGCTTTTATTAGCTTCTTTGAGCTAATGAGCCAATATCATGTTTCTCCCCCTTTGGAATCATCAAAAAGAATGTTAGGATCGTGAAAACACCATACAATAATATCAAAGCGCGCCAAAGGGACGGTTTAAAAACCGTTGAACAATTAAAGCATAATAATCCAAGAAAAATGGGAGAATTGAAACATAAGAGATCCATAAGCTCATTAGTAAGCTAAAAACATGATTTCAAAAAGATTTTAAGACATTTTGAAGCAAGAGAATCATGTAGAAGTTGAAAGTTTTATAGCGACATTTCAACAAACACCTAGTGTGCGTGAAAAATAAAAGCCTTTGCATATAGTCCTTGTAAAAGTTTCAAGCCAAAAATTTTCATATCATCAATCAACCTCATTCCAAAGCTCAAAAAGATCATATGCACCATATGCAACAATATGTTCATCAAATAAGAAGCTCAAAGTAGATTCTCAAGGGTTCAACCCAATTGAGATAAGCTAAGAATGATCAAGGCATTACAAATGCCAAAAATTAGAGCATCCAACAAGTAATAAGTCATGCTTTAAACAATACATGTATCAAATGTCCCAACATATCCATCTAAGCATAAGGATCAAAGCATTTAGAGAAGCACTTTTACCATCAAGTACTTCATACCAATATTCAAACCATGCCATAAGAGTATTTTTACCATCAAATACTCCATCAAAATAATGATCATCCACAAGTCATTATCAACTGCAATTATAACCCTTTTAAGAAAAACAAGCAAATATCATTAGTACAAAGGAGTTTTACAAAAGTTTATAAAAATACAAAGCATCGTTAATGAAAATGCTAGAAAGTAAAAGGGGTGGGGACATCATTCCTCATCCGAGGAGAAGCAAGTTCCGGGAATAAGGTCCTTGATGAATTTCTTCAATTTTCCGATAGACTTTTTCAAGCTAGAGTTTTCCTTTTTCACAACCCGGAGCTCTTTTCTAAGAGAGGCCACATCTCTAAATGTTTCTCTTTCCACTTTGGCCATTCTCTCTTTGAGATTTAGATCTTCAACATCCAACTCATCTTCATCTCCTTCCTCATTTTCTTCCTCCCTTATTTCTTGTTCATTTCCCATATTTTCTTCTTCATTTACCTCTTCATCATCTCTTTGTTCGTCAAACTCACCTCTTCCAATATTTTCAACCTCATTGACATCATCCCGAGGTTGTTGTTGATGTCGGGCACGTCCCCTAGCGGCTTTGGTAGGAACCCGTGGTAAATGTCGTCGCATTCTTACCATTTGTAGAATATTGGCATTATCAAAATCATTGTGACGAATTTCGGTATTCATTTCATTTTCCGGGTATCCCGATAGATATAGGAGATGGCAAATCAAATTACCCAAGGTATATTTTTTCTTGGTAAGCTTTCTAGATTCCAACAAGCAATACACAAAGATTGCCCCATAATTTACTCTTTCTCCTTGAACAATCTTATAGGTGAGAAAGAGTTCGAGATTACTTGGAAGTTTTACTTCCTTTCCACAAACACAATAGGAGCAAATGATAGATATAATCCGATAATTTGGCGGCATTGCCGAGTATGTCACTTCGGGATATACTCCTAAAAAGGTTTTCACATCATCTAGTGAAACACCAAAAATGTTATCATCCCAATGAGCGCAATCCACATTAACCACTCCATCATTTGGCACGTTAAAGTGATTACAAATATCGGCCAATGTCCATGAGAAATGCCTACCATTAACAAAAGTGTGAAGTTCCAACGGAGTATCTACCGTGGCATCAACAATCCACATATTTGCATAAAAAAGTCTAATAAGCTCGTCATCATAATGCAAACACGGATTATCCCAAAGTGAAACCCATCCTTGAATTTCAAAATAAGCTCTAATATCCGGAAATTCATCATGAAATGCTTGAAAACGAACCATACGAGTGCATGCAATTTTCTTATCATTCAATCCAATATTCTCATAATGTTCCTCCGCAAGTTTATTTAAAAATCAAAATCTATTAGCTCTAGAGGGAGGCTCGTAGAGGAGTGATAACTTACTAGAGTCCCAATGAATGCTCGATTTTGAAACCTCGAAACTCTTAATTCGACAATCTCCTCTTCCGTAGTTTCGATTTTGATAGTCTCCTTGTAGAATATCATCTTGTTGGGGATTGGAAGAAGATTCTCCCCTTTGCCTCCTTCTCCTCTTTTGAGGATTTCGTTCGGTAGAATTTCTAGGCGGAGCCATATATGTAAGATTCTTGTGAAAAAAAGAAGATTAGCAACAAGAAACGTGAAAAATGATGAAGAATTGAAGATTTTGGAAGAAAGGGGGTGATATTCTCGCTGATAAGGGTTTTAAGAATTTGCTTCGTCTGTTTCAAAAAGAAGAACAGAACGATTTTAAGTTGTGATATTTATCTTTGGGCGACCGGTCGAGGTAGGGTGCGCCGGTCGAGGTGCGGCGGCCGGTCGCCCGCTGACCTGGCCCAGTGCAATTTTTCTTTCCGAGAATTTTCCAAAATTCGATTTTTCACCCCAAAAGTTTTAAAACTTTGCAAAAAGATAATTTTGGATCAAGTCCAACATATACGAGTTTCGGGAAAACATAAATACGAGAAAATCGAGACTTATCAAGTAGTGCCCTTTTAAGAAAATATTTGCAAAATCATTTTGGGGCACTTAAGGGGTTAAAATGAAATATCTTGAAAGATATGAGCATAAGCATAATATCGAGTTCCAAGAGAAATATGAGTAAACATACCTCGATAGTTTAAGAAACTTGATGATGAAATAGCCAATGAAAATGAGATATATATCCTACACCATTCTTAAACAAAATTTGCATAGAAAATACAAGTGTAGGCAAGTAATAGGAGATATCAAAAAGAGCTTATGCTATAAGAGATAATAAGCCACATAAGTCTAATAAAATGCTCAAGAGTTTTAGAATATCATGCAAGGTCTCTTTTAAAAAAAATTTGAAACTCATAAAAATATAAGAGACCTATATAAAAAAATACTTGAAGACTCATTTTGCAATTAAGACACAATTAAAAACATGCATAGAATAAAAAAAAATGCATATATAAATGGAGAGATACGGTTTACCAATTCCGCCGTTTCCATGGGTTGTGCCGTTCCCATTGTTGATGGTATCTTCCCCTTGAGAAGTCACTTTGTTGATGATGACTTCTTTGATTTCTCCATTTCCAAGGTTGGTTACCTTCCCATGGTTGATGGTTTCTTCTTCTTTGAAAATCATCTTGTTGATGATGTCTTTGCCATTTCCAAGGATTGTGTTCTTCCCATTTTTGATTATACGCTCTTCTTGGAAATTGGCTTTGTTGAGAATAGTTTCTCCTTCTTTGATCAAATGAAACGTCCATTTGATGTTTTCTTGATGGCATGAATTTTCTCCGATTATTACTTCGTCGGGTACCTAATAACATATTATTTTGTGGTACCCTCGTGTGTTTGGGTCCTTTAGGATTAGCTTTGAGACTTTTAGGTCTCCAACAATAATTAGAGCTATTTCTAGCCCGACAAGAATTAGCCGTATGACCCTTTTTGCCACAATAAAAACAAGTAATAATTCTAGGAGCATAATGACCAATATGCATAGTGACTTGATCTTTTTTCATATGATTAACACCATTAGGCTTATGATCAAGTCCTTTATCACAATTATGAATATCAACAATATTGGACATTTTATTGGTACTCAAGTTGGATTTTAATAAATCCTTTTTCATGCAATCAATATTCTCAACAAGAGTACTATTTTCTTTTTCAAGGTTTCTAACCTTGTCAATAGTTGTGGTGTGAGCACAAGATAGTGATTCATAGGAAGTGAATAAACTATCCTTATCATTTTTCAAAATATTGAATTCCTTTTTCAAATTTTTGTATCTAACAAGTAAGCTTTGGAATTCATTTTGAAGTTCATCATAATCATTTTGTAAATTACTATAATCATTTTGAATGACAATATCATAGGAAGTAGAGGGTTTAAGACATACCTCATTTTCTTCATTTATGCCCATAAAACAATATTCAACTTCTTCATAGTTGGAAGTTGTAGGAGGCTTGTTCCTTAGATTTGAGCTTGTATGACCTTGAGAAGTAGATGCTTTTGTTTGACTCCTTTCATTTGCAAATACTCCATAGATGGCTTCTAATTTTTGCCATACTTCATGTGCCGACTTTATTCCTACAATATGTTCATATTCTAAATTATTAAATGAACAATACAAGATATTGAGAGCTTTACCGTTTAAGGAGATGGTTTTCTTCTCTTCATCATTAAGTTTTTTGAAGCTTTTTGAGGTGTGTGGTGTATCTTTCATTGGAATGGATTCTCCGTTTATGACGGTGTTCCAAATGTCGAACCCGCAGCCTTGTAAGTAGCATTCCATTCTTTCTTTCCAAAAATTAAAATTCTTGGAATCAAATAGTGGTGGCTTGGTGGTGGAGGTGCCGGATAGATGAGCTTCGTTCAGTAGCGGTCGATCGTTTCTCTTCACTCGCGATGTGAAACGAGCTTGCCAAAGAGTTTGGCTTTGATACCACTTGTAAGTCAGCGGCTACGATAATCTAGAGGGGGTGAATAGATTATCTCCATCTTTTCGATTTAGCCCTCCTTTTATAATCGAATGCTCAAACACAATAATAAAGGTGCGGAATGTAAACAACACACGCGTCGATTTAAAGAGGTTCAACCCACCTAGGGCCTAATCCTCTACCACCCGGTATATCCGGGATGGATTTCAAAAGAAAAAGAATTTTATTAATTACCAAAATTAATACAAATTCAACTTACAACACCTTGAAGAGCACCACACTCTTCTTCAACACCACCTTTGAGATTACCACAATCTCTTCTTGAAGATTACCACAATCTCCAACGGCACCTTGTGAAGATTACCACAATCTTCAACCCTTGAAGAATACCAAATTCTTCAACACCTCAATAAGAAGATCATCACAATCTTCTTGCACCTATCACCTAGATCATCCAGTGTGTTCTTACCACAAGAACACTCACAAGGATATCTTGTGTTTGAATGATAACCAAAAATCAAGATTACAACTCAATAATGAATAATACAATTTGAGTGCAAAGTGTAATCAAGAATAGCCTAGACCTCAAGGATGTGAAAGTGATAAGCTAGGCAAATTTACAACAAGAATAATAACAATGAAAGACCAAGTATTTGCTTGAAGTGTATCTTGTTGTGTTGTATCTCAATTGTTGTATTGGTTGCTCCAAAACTTCCTCTATTTATAGGAGATGATTGATCAAGCATAGGCTCCTCTTGGGGATTGAAAATCTACTGAGAAAAATACAATTAAAATCAAGAATATAGCTGTTACAAATCAATCCCACAATTTAAGGAAATGTGTTTTGTCAAAACGGTCATATTTTTTCTTTGTCAATGCACAAGCGTACCGCGTCGCACAAAAATAAGAGAAATAAGAGCACTTTGAAAATTACAACAGGCGGCCGGTCGCGTAGGCTTCGGCCACCGGTCAACCCTGTCTCAACCGGTCCCCTAATTAAAAAATGAAGAGATTTTGATCTGTTTCAAAACCAAACATGCAGTGCAGTGCCGTCGGCCATTTGGCGGCCGTCGGCCGAGGCCGGTCGCGCCATGCAGCGGCCGGTCGACGCTTGTTTTTTACTACCGTCTCATTTTCTGTTTCTAAAAACATCTTGGTGCGGGTTGCCTATATAGCGGCAGGTCGACCATGAGACGAGAAATGTTGTCCAATTTTTGTCGAAAATAAAACTCAAGAAATACTCAGAAAATTTAGTAAAAACATTTTAAACCACTCGGGAGTATTTAGACAACATTTAGAAATCTTGTTTTAGGAGTAAAAACCCATTGACATAAAATCATTAAAAGTGTTGTCCATTATTATCAAAAATAAACTTGAGGAAATACTCCTAGGAAAATATTAAAACCATTTTAGATCATTTAGGAGTATTTGGACAACCTTAAAAACATTGTTTTGGGACAAAATAAAATCATCAAAATTAAGATAAAAACATGTATCAAACAGAACACCTTATTTTTGTTAATTTAATCATTTTTTTTTTATATTTTCATTAATTGTCTTTCTAGGTATCTATCTTTGTAAGTCTTGGATTATACTTATCCTCCTTGTTTACCATAGTGCATGCCTACTCGTCGCCGAATTTGGAAGCAGCGAGACCGCCAAGTAGCAAACACGAGAGGAAAGTATTAGTACAGATCACGAGGAGGATACTAACGAAAGCAAGGATCCCGATATGGCGGATGAATAACAAAGAACCGTATGCGACTACGCCAAGCCATCTATGGACGATGCGTCGTCTAGTATCGTAAGGCCCATTTTATTGCGACCAATAATTTCGAAATCAAACCGAATGTCATTCAAATGGTGCAACAATTTGTTCAATTCGACGGCCTACTCTGGGACGAAGATCCAAATAATCATATCGCGAATTTCCTCGAAATTTGCGATACTTTCAAAATAAATGGAGTCTCCGACGATGCCATCCGTTACGCTTATTCCCATTTACTCTTGGGGATGGGCTAAACAATGGCTAAACACTTTAGAAGGAACAATCACAACATGGAGCATTATGGCAGAAAAATTCCTTCTAAAGTATTTCCCACCCGCTAAAACCGCACGATTGAGGAATGAGATCTCTTCATTCACTCAAGAGGACGATGAAACCTTGTACGACACTTGGGAGAGATTCAAAGAATTCTTTGCGAAAATGCCCACATCATGGTCTTCCCATTTGGATGCAAGTCCAAACATTTTACAATGGGTTACTCTCATCGACAAAGCGAGATGATTGATGCTGGGGGGACATTGAACAATAAAACACCCGGCGCCCAAGATCTCATAGAAGGAATGGCCATGAATGGCTATCAATGGCAATCCGTCACGAGGAAAAACCAACAGTCGGTGGGAGTATATAATGTGGACGCAGGTGGTTACACTAGCCGCACAGTCGAAGCTCGACTCGAGAAAATCGACGGGTTGGCGGCTCCAAAACCACCACCACAACAAGCCTTCTCATGCGAGACTTGTGGAGGATCGCACATCCACCAAGATTGCCCTCACGCGATACCGCCGCATGAACAAGTGGATTATCTAGGTAATCAATCTCGACCCTTTCAAAATAATCCTTTCAAGTAACACTTATAATCCAGGTTGGCGTCAACACCGAACTTTAGTTGGGGAAATCAAGGTCAACAGAAGCTAATCCAAACACACTCCCCAATTAAATCCCGCACCTCCGGTTTCCAACCGCGAAAACCAAGTTTGGAGGACTTTCTTGTCCCAAATTCGCCCAAACAACGGAAACCCATTTCACGGCCACCGAAACTTCCTTAAGGAACCAAGAAGCATCCATTCGCAACTTGGAAAATCAAATTGGTCAAATTGCCAAAATGATCTCCGAAAGGCCACAAGGGAGCTTACCTAGCAACACCGAGCCAAATCCAAGAGAACAGTAAAAGCAATCACTCTAAGGAGTGGAACAAAGCTAGACGAAATGCGGATGCGGGAGGATGAGCCCATGCCCATACAACAAAAAGACGAACATGTATCCAAGGAAACAAAGAAAATGGTACCAGAATTCCAACCACCTATTCCGTATCCAAGTCGATTGCATAAGGACAAACATGACGACCAATTTGGTAAGTTTTTGGATTTATTTAAACAATTGCACATCAATATTCCTTTTGTTGAAGCCCTTTCACAGATGCCAAAATATGCCAAGTTCCTAAAAGATCTTCTTTCAAATAAGAAGAAGCTTGAAGAAATATCCATGGTGCAATTAAATGAGGAATGCTCGGAAATTTTGCAAAACAAGTTACCTCGGAAAATCAAAGATCCGGGGAGTTTCACTATTCCTTGTCATGTCGGTAATTTTCGTTGATCGGGCATTGGCGATCTAGGGGCTAGCATTAATTTGATGCCGTATGATTTATTCAAACAAATGGGTCAGGGAGCCAAAACCAACTAGGATGAGCCACGCAATTAGGTGACGGATCTATTAAGTATCCTAGAGGCATTGTTGAAGATGTTTTGGTCAAAGTCGATAAGTTTATATTTCTGTCGATTTTGTAATTCTTGATATGCATCTGAGATGTCGAAGTTCCCTTGATCTAGGGCGTCCATTTTTAGCTCTTTGCTAAGGCAATCATTGGCGTGCATGATGGCAAACTAATTTTAAGAGTCGAAGATGAACAAGTCATTTTTAAAATCGCTACATCAATGAAAAATACGATAGATAAAGATGACTCTGTTTTTGCTATTGATCTTATCGATATGGAGATAACAAATTCTCTACCAAGCATGATTTCTAACGAATTCTTGGAGACTTGTATTGTTCAAAGTGCGGGTATATCGAGATAAAAACCCCTTTCTTAGGGAATGTACTCGCATTGGAGGAAAACGAACCAAGCGAGCGCAGCGAGAAAGAGTTCGAAAAAATTGAAAACTCACAGGTGGGGCATATCAAACCATCCATTGAGGATCCACCTTTGTTGGAGTGAAGGAGTTACCCGAACACTTGGAATATGCATTTCTAGCCGAGAACGCCAAACTTCCCGTAATTATTTCCTCCAATTTATCTTCTCATCAAAAGGATAGATTGTTGGCAATATTACAGGGAACATAAAAGGCCATCGCTTGGAAAATCTCCGATATTCAAGGGATAAATCCTTCTTTTGCACTCACAAAATTCGATGGAGGAAAATTTCAAGCGGTTGTTCTACCACGGCGTCGTTTAAATCAAACATGAAAAGAGGTAGTCAAGGCGGAGGTAATCAAATTACTTGATCTTGGGCTCATCTATCCAATTTCGATGGTGATGGTGGGTGAGTCGGTTCAAGTGGTTCCAAAAGAAAGGTGGGATGCGGTGGTACCAAATGAAAAGAATGAACTTATTCCAATGCGGACGGTGAGGTTGGCGAGTTTGCATCGATTACATGACGACTCAATGATGCTACTCGGAAGGACCATTTTCCTTTACCTTTTATTGATCAAATGCTTGAAAGATTATCGGTCACTTGTATTATTGCTTCCTTGATGGCATGTCGAGGTTATTTTGAGATCCCGATAAAGATGGAGGACCAAGAAAAGACCACTTTCACTTGCCCCTACGGTACTTTTGCCTATCGCCGCATGCCTTTCGGATTGTGTAATGCAAGCAACTTTTCGAGAAGGTGCATGCTTGCTATCTTCGACGAACTTGTAGAAGATATCATGGAAGTCTTCATGGATGACTTCTCGGTTTTGGGGACTCATTTTTTTCTTTGTCTTGCAAATCTTAAAAAGTCCTCACTCGTTGTGAAGAAACTAACCTGGTTCTTAGCTGGGAAAAATGTCATTTCATGGTACAAGAAGGTATTGTTTTGGGACATAAAATTTCTTGCGAGGGCATTGAAGTTGACAAGGCGAAGGTTGAGACAATTTCCAAATTGCCTCCACCCACCACACAGTGAAAGCAATCGAAGCTTTTTGGGGCATGCCGGGTTCTATAGGCGATTCATCAAAGATTTTTCAAAAATTGCCCGACCACTCACTCGCCTCTTGGAGAAGGATGCGGTCTTTCATATCAATGATGAATGCCTTCAAGCATTCAATACTTTGAAAGAAAAACTCACCACTTCTCCCATCATGGTAGCTCCGGATTGGTCTCAACCATTCGAACTCATGTGTGATGCGATTATGCGGTAGGTGCGGTACTTGGGCAACGAAAAGATAAGCATTTCGACCAATCTACTACGCAAGTAAAACTCTAAATCCCGCTCGGTCCAATTACACAACTACGAAAAAGGAGTTACTTGCAATAGTTTTACTTTGACAAATTTCGCTCATATTTGATCCTATCAAAAGTCATTGTCTATACGGATCACTCGCTTACGTTATTTGCTTGATAAAAATGATGCAAAACCACGATTAATTCGATGGGTACTCTTACTCCAAGAATTCGATGTGGAAATCAAAGATAAACGGGTCGAAAATCTTTGCCGATCACCTATCAAGGCTTGAGCACTCCGACACCGACAAGCAACACAAAGGACATATCAAAGATTCTTTCCCGGATGAGCAACTTTTTTCCTTGAACTCAATTTCAATTGATAATCCTTGGTTTGCGATTTTGCTAATTATCTTTGCGGAAAAGTTCTCTGAAAGAAAGTGACCCATCAACAAAAGAAGAAATTCTTTTCGGACCTCAAACACTATATTTGGGACGATCCCCACCTCTTCCGAATTTGTGCGGATCAAATCATACGAAGATGTGTCGCACTTCCCGAAACGATCTCCATTTTGAATCATTGTCACAAAGGACCCACCGGTGGGCACTATCAGCGAATACAACGCACGAAAGGTCCTTGAGTCGGGCTTTTATTGGCCTACACTTTTCCAAAGACGCAAAGCGGTATGTTGAAACTTGTGATAATTGTCGAGCAGGAAATATTTCTCGAAAAAATGAAATGCCCCAAAACGGTATTCTTGTTTGCGAAATATTTGATGTTTGGGGTATTGATTTTATAGGACCATTTCTGCGTCTTTTGGCAATAAATACATTTTGGTAGTCGTTGACTACGTGTCTAAATGGGTAGAGGCTCAAGCCTTGCCTAAAAATGATGCTCGAGTGGTGGTACATTTTCTCAAAAACTTTTTACCCGATTTGGTACTCCACGAGCCATCATTAGTGATAGAGGCACTCACTTTTGTAATAGTCAATTTGACAAAGTGTTAAAATGATATGGTGTCACACGAGTCGCCACCGCCTATCACCCTCAAACTAGTGGTCAAGTTGAAGTGTCCAACCGCGAATTAAAAAGAATTTTGGAAAAAGCTGTTGGACACTCTCGCAAGGATTGGTCCTCAACTCGACGATGCCCTTTTGGGGCTTATAGAACGGCTTTCAAAACGCCAATAAGGACTACATCCATACCTCATTTATGGTAAGGCGTGTCATTTAGGTTGAGCTTGAACACAAGGCCTTTTGGGCTATTAAAATGCTTAATTATGATTTGTCAAGTGCGGGAGATAACCGTTTATTGCGGATTAACGAACTCGAAGAATGGCGAAATTCGGCATACGAGAACTCGAGAATTTACAAAGAGCGAACAAAGCAATGGCATGACAAAGCGCATTAAGCAAACAAGAGAATTTCAACCTGGTGATCAAGTGTTACTCTTTCAATTCCCGACTCGACTATTCCCAGGTAAGTTAAAATCCCGGTGGTAAGCCCGTTCATTTGTTACTCAAGTGTTCCCTTACGGGACTATTGAAATCACGCACAAGGAAATGGGAACATTCAAGGTAAACGGACATCGTCTAAAGCTTTATTTTGGGGGCACCATCGATGATAGTTATCGAGATTCCATCCGTCTTGACGACCCCCAAAATACACCACACGAGTAGAGGTAAAACAGGTCGGCTATACGACATTAACGAAGCGCTATCCAGGGAGGCAACCGGTATTTTGTGTGAATAAAAAAAAATGAAAATAATAAAAACACGGCCTGGCGTGTTTATCCACTACGGCCATGTTCGTCAATCAATTGTGAACACACCTTGGCCGTGTTCTTCAACTTCAGGCCATGTTGGCAGATCACGCGGAAAACACGGCTGGCGTGTTTTAAACACGCCGTGTTTTAAAAAAAAAAAAAAATGGGTGAAAACTAAATGCGAGAACACGGCCGGGCGTGTTAATTAACACGGCCGGGCGTGTTAATTAACACGCCCGTGTTTTAATTCAAAAAAAAATTTGGGTCAAAAACAGAACACGGCCAGGGCGTGTTGATTAACACGCCCGTGTTTTAATTCAAAAAAAAAAAATTGTGTCAAAATTAAATGTACAGAACACGGCATGGGCGTGTTAAATAACACGCCCGTGTTTTAAATCGAAAAAAAAAAAAAAAAAAATTAATCTTTGAAACACACGTCGAACACGGCCTGGCCGTGCTTTGAAAGACGACGACCGTGTTCGGACATACAAAAAACAGGGGGCGATTTTGGCCCTATTTTCTTCCCCAAACCCCCTTCTTCTTCTTCCTTTCTCCCCTTTCCTCAAACCCTACCCCAAAATCACCAATTTCTTTCTCTCTTCTTCCAAAATCTTCACTCACACCACACACTTTCACATCACAAGGCTCTCATCTCTTCCTCCTCATAATGTCTTCAAGGTATGTGTTGTTCTTCTCTTCTCTTCTTTTCCTTTCAATTTCGAATTGTGATTTGTTTAAATTGGTATATTTGTGTGTTGTTGTGAAGATTATCCTATGTTGTAGTTAGCAAATTTATGAATTTGTATTGCCAATTTTCATGCCCTAAAAATTGAATGGTAGGGAAATTAAAATTTGGATAGTTAATATTAATGGTAAAATCATGAATTTCTTTTTATGACATATTTCTTGTGAATTTTTGTGAGTTTAATTGAGTTTGTTTGTGGTAATTATGAGAAATTATTCTTGTGATGTTTTTATATTGCTAAATTGAGGAATTGGTCATTTGTTCTTGATTTGAAGAGTTAGACTTGGAGTCATATGATTAATGTTCCTAAATTGTTGTTGAGATATCTTTGTTTTTGATTGAATTACTATCATTGAAATGTTGTTGAAAAATGGATGTTGTTAAATCATTGTTGCAAACGGGGTGTATAGCTTGTGAAGATGGATTCTTGTTGAATAAAGATGTTGATATGGTGGAATTTTGAATAAATTGATGCCTTTTCATGTTTGGGATATTATCTATGTCTCTTAAAATGGTTTTTCACGTTGTTGTAAGTTTATATTGACATAGGAATCCCAGGGACGAAACGCGGACGTCGGTGATGCTTCATCCTCCGCGGCCCCCACACGGGCGGCCGCCGAGCCACCATCTTGACCCATCGGTCCCTACCAACCCGTTTGGTATATCTTTCCGAGATGATGATCATGAAGCTCAATACCATCGTCAGCCCAACGTCACATCATTAACACACGATTCTCGGATAACCCCACATTGGATGGGCTCAAATTTGCGTCGGATGTGGATTGGATGTTCAATCAACTTGGGTGGGGCTATTTCATGAATCTAGCCACACCCACCTACATCCGTCTCACATTAGAATTTCGAGTTCTATGACGCGGAGATCACTTCGGGCGACTTTCTGTTTGAAAGAAGGGCGTATCACATTTCGGCTCTTCAACAATGATCACCAACTCACATTGGCGGAATTTAATTCTATCTATGATTTACCCACAAATGGGTTGCGTATAAAGCCATTGGGGTTCGTGATCGACAATTTTGGCAAGTAATTACGCATGAGGTGGAATATAATCCTTCTTCATCAAAATCCTCATGCATTGTAAATCCTTGTTTAGTTATATCCATCGGGTGCTCTCGAGTACACTATTTGGCGGGGAAAGGCGAAGGAGTCGTCGGCTTGATGAGCTCCATTTTCTATGGTCAATGGTGAATTCTTCTTTGGGCGACACGGGTTCTTATCTCGCCAAGCATTTTCTCAAAGTGAGCAAGAAAAACCGAGGTAAAATCGTCATTGGTGGCCTTATTACTCCTATCGCCATCCATTATGGTTATAACCTCGCAGGACTTGAGCAAGCACGGGGACCAACCCGGATTGACTTTGAATCTTGTATTGCTATGGGAATGATTCAACGGAGCGGGATGGGTTATGTTTTAAGGTTCAAAAATACGTGATTACACACATCCATTAGGATCCTTCTCGCACTTTGGTTGGGACCGGACAATTGGAAGATGATGTACCCGCAAGGTGATAACCGGATGCATTCCGACTACCCGCACCGCCGGCCCGACACGGATGCCTATCAAAGTGAGGAACGGATATTGATGCTCCTCGGCGTCACAACCAACAAAGCGACCACCAAGGCAACCACCAACCCCATGGATGGATGATACTAGATCTCTTCTCCACGCCATTCGCTTGGAGCAAATGGAGCAACGAGCTTTATTGGATCGCGAGGGAAATGATGACGCAACATTACGCTCGAATTGAAGAACGACAACAACAATTCTTCATGAATCTTCAACAACAGCAACAACAACAATACGACCAACAGCAGTCCTATTTTGCCATGATGGATCGTATCCAACAATGGCATATTTCGCAAGGACATTTCCCACCACCACAATGAAGGTCGTATTTTTCTTGTTTCATTTTTTACGCTTTCTAATGGGTCAGTATCACATCTCCTTCTTCACATTGGGGACAATGTGACCCTTGAAGTTGGAGGTGGTGAGATTTATCAGCATATTTGGATAATTTTTCTTGTTTTTTTAGTTTTGTGTGGGATTGCGTTTTTAATTAATTTGTGTGGATGTTTTATTTTTATTTTTTTATGCACTTTTAAATCTCTTGCAAATAAACATGAGATATTTCTTTTTACAATTCGATAAGTTGTTTGTGAATTTGTTTTAACCAATTTTTCTCCCGAAAAAGTCATCTTTTTGAACTCAAATCGCCAAAATATTTTAAAAACCGTGTGACTTTAGTAAAAGGATGAATTCGACCAAAAGAGTTTAATGGCATGAAAATAGTTTGGACTTTGCTTAAATTTAAATACTTTGTGTCATGATCGTTGGAGAAATCATTATTCGGGTTAAAAAAAAATCGAAAAAAAAATATATATATTTTTATAAAAAAGGACAAATCGAGGTTATACTCCTCTGTTTGTTGCTGCTTAGTAACTAGGAGCATTCATGAGCCCCATGTTTGTCTTTTACGTAAAACGGCAGCACAAATACGAGTATGGAAAACCACCCTAGGAGTTTTTGGAAAGCATTCAAAATTTAAACCTAGTGGAAGTTTACATCAAAAAAAAAATGTCCTAATTTATAATTATATGCACTAAAAAAAAACCCCCAGTTTTTGAACATCTCCTTTTATCATTACATTCTTGTATTTGGTCTAAGCGAATGATTAACAATTCCTGTGATATGACAACTGTGATGATTAAACGATTCCATTTACTGAATTCACCCTCTTTTTAGCAAATTGGTTGACTTGGAAGAACGAATCGATTGGCTCAATCGGGAATAAAAAGGTTAGCGATTTACTTCAAACATGTCAAAATTGTGAAAATAGATACCTCATTTTTGTTTTCAACTCCACTCTTTGTTTTAAAAATTGCTTGAGGACAAGCAAAATTTCCAAGTTGGAGGCGGTTTGATAAGTGCATTTTTGTTCACATTTTTTTTAAAACCTTTTTAGATAATTTCTCTAACTTTTTAGTTCATTAATCAATAAAATCAAGAAAAATCACATTGGCTTGTTTTGAATGATGAAGGTAAAGACTTGAAGCAAATTCGTATGATTTCGTATGAAAATACTGAAGAAACAAAAGTCTAAAAGAAGGCGAAGACTCGATCTCGTGCGAGAACACACCCCTAGTGTGTTGGGAAACATGGCCATGCTTCAAAAGGAAGAAAAACAAGAAAAAAGAAAAACACGCCGGGCCGTGCTTACAAAGCACTACGGCCCGTGTTTAACACGCAAATCATCAAAACATGCCCAAACCGTGTTTAAAAGCACACCCTGCCAGAAAATCCCATTTTTGCGAAGAAAACACGGCCTGGCCGTGTTTATAAGCACGGCCGTGTTCGTCAAAGTGTTCGTCAAATTTGACGAATACGGCCTGGCCGTGCTTTTTAAAAGCACGACCGTGTTTTCTCTCGGCTCAACAATTTTTCTTCTTTTGGCGGAAATAATGGAGACTTTTGTTTTTTGACAACCTTTGGCGACTTTCACACCTCATCTTGCTGCACCAAAACTCAATTACCTCCTCAATTGTCATGTGGACACAATGATTCAACCAACTCAACCAATGGAAGTGAAGTATTATCATGTGTATACAATGATTCAACCAACTCAACCATGAATGTGCACAAAATGATTCAACTAACAAGCATGGAAATGGGGCATTTGTTAATATGGTATTTCACAATATGGTGCTTATAAAAGCAAGAGTTTGAGTTGGAAAATCATTCATGTAATATTCATTGATATAGAGATTCATTGTGTTTAACATTTTGAGTGGAATTGGGATCAAGAGGTCTTGGAGGAGTAAGCTTGTAGCAACATTGGAGAAGAAGGCTTGGATCAACATCATCTATCAAAGGAAGAAGTCATTGAGATTTTGAGAAAGATAAGTACACCATGTTTACAACACTTAAATCTTCTTGTGTAATTTATTCTTTTGTCAAAATCATGAGTAGCTAAACTACTAGTGTTTGAATGTAATGAACTCTAGAATGGATTTGTGATTAAGGTTTGTATGTTTTTAATAAAATTCTCATGTCTTGTGTGATTCACTTATATCATGTTTATTTCATTCAAGTTGATATTTTAGGTATATTAATTTGATATTTATTCCTCATCGGATAATCGAGAGATTTATGGTGGGAAAGAACCTATATAAGTGAAAAGAGTTGCATGCAATCCTAGATATAGGACGACATAAATCTTCTGAATTAGGGTCAAACCTAATATGGGAATTCATAAATCGTTATAATGCAATTTTGGGGGTTTTAACTAGAAAGAGATTTCAGTTAATCAACTTGAGATTAGGAGTTTTTCGCCTTGAGAAAGGGTTTAACTTAAATCGGGAATTTCTACGGTCCACATAACATGAGATTTTATTAAAAGAGGTTGGTTTTTGCTTAAGGGCTTATGGTTGTATTTTTATCTTGATTGAATCACAAAAACATTCTAGAGGGATTTACATTCAACACATTTCTATCTCTTGATTTCTCATTCTACAATCTATTTTTATTTGATTTCTTTTTGTAAGTTGCAATTATCTTAAATTCTCTATTTTTCATTTTCCATTTTAACAAACAAAACTTTGAAAATTACTAGATTAGATAACAAAAAGACGGTAATTATTAGTACTTATAATCCTCGTGGGAATGACACTCGGTACTCAATAATCTATACTACAAAATGATAGGTGCACTTGCCTATGGTTTTCTAGAGTAGCTTTTGAGCCATCAAAAATTCAAGATTACAACTCTATGAAACCAATACAAAGATTGAGTGCAAGTGTAATCAAGAATCAAAAAGTCTAGACCTCAAAGATGTGCAAGTGAAAGTACTTATGCTATTACAACAAGAATATAAAATTGAAAGCTTAAACAATTTGCAGATTTCTTGTTGTGTATTTTGCTTGTATGTGTGGTATCTTGTGTCTTCAATTCATCCTCTATTTATAGGGAAGTCTTCACCAACATAGGCTCCCAACATAGGCTCCTCTATCTTCACTTTTGTCTACAAAAAGAAGATCACAAGATGTAGAAATATTGTACAAAAATCAAAAGTAAATCTTTGTCAAAAATTTCAAAAAAGATAACTTTGTTGTCACAAAATAACATGGCATGGGGCGATAGGTTGCCCTGTTGAAGATTTCGGCCGTTAGAAAAAATTAGTGCGATCCAGTGCAGTCGTCAGGGGGTCGACCGGTCGGACGGGTGCGATCGGTCGCTAAGTGCGGTGCGGCCGTCGTCCCCGCTGACTTGATCCCCCTCTCTTGATTTTCTTGACCAGTGAGTTGTTTCAATTTTGAGTTCTTGATGCACGGTCGACGTATAAGGCGACCGGTCGACCTCCAATATTAAATGTTGTCCGATTTTTATCAAAAATAAACTTCAATAAATACTCCAAAAAATTAGTAAAAACATTTTAAATCACTTGGGAGTATTTTGACAACATTTATAAACATAGTTTTGGTGTAAAAACCAATTTAAACAAAACCATCAAAAGTGTTGTCCATTTTTATCAAAAAATAAATTCTAAGAAATACTCCAAAAATTAGCAAAAGCATTTTAAATCATTTAGGAGTATTTGGACAACATTTATTAACATTGTTTTGGTATAAAAACTCATTTAAACATAATCATCAAAATTGTTGTCCATTTTTATCAAAAAGTAAATTCTAAGAAATACTCCAAAAATTAGCAAAAACATTTTAAATCATTTAGGAGTATTTGGACAACATTTATTAACATTGTTTTGGTATAAAAACTCATTTAAACATAATCATCAAAATCTTGATAAAAATATTTATCTAACAAACTCCCCCTTTTTGATGATTACAAACCAAAACAATTTTAGGAAGTTGATTTTAAAACAAAACCAAATTTTTCGGTCTAAAACATCAATCCATTATAAGCAAGATTTATCATAAGTACAAACACACAAGGATAGGAGCAAAGATTTTTCAAAATTATTTTTGCACAAGCTCCCCCTATTAATATGCATATCAAGAACAAGTATACAAGCAACAACTAAAAGCTTAAAGCTTAGCTTTTACAACTTAAGCTTGAATATCATGAGCTTATAAGCTCCCCCTGTCACAAAAGCATCATTAGTCAAGTATAAAAGTCCATAATACATCACATGGACCAAGTATAATCCATAGCTTTTGGCTTTTAAGAGCTTTAGCTAATAGCTTTTCTTGCGAGCTTATTTACGCTTCTTTGAGCTTATGAGCGCTTTTCTTGTTTCTCCCCCTTTGGAATCATCAAAAATAATGTTAGCACGATAAAAACATCATACAATTATATCAAAGTGCGCAATTTTATAGATTTATCGAGCATATTGAGCATTTAAGCTTAAATTCCGAATAAAAGGAAAAAATTGCTCATTTGATTTGTAAAAGCTCATTTGATTGATAAAACATGATCTCTATAAACTTATAAGACTTTTCAAATCAAGAGAATCATGTAGGTGATGAATTTTTCATTGAAACATTTTGTCGAACACTTGGCGTGCATTAAATAAAACAAGAGAAATATAACGCCTTTGGGATTCGTTTAAGCCAAAAAAACTTCATCACCAATTTTAATACCACAATATACATTCATCATCAATCATCATAAACAACATATTAATACAAGAATTTCAACAATATATCAAGATACAAACACATTCTCAAGGGTTCAACCCAATTGAGATTAAAAGGAGAAATTCTTACCATCTAATCGGTAAAGATGAACAATGATAATGATAATCGAGCCTCATGAAGTTCAAAATATAAAATGTATGCAATAAAACAAATTTGAAGTGAAATTTGTGTGAAAAGTGTGTAGGGGACGAAAAATAGACAAAATGAGCCAAAATGGTCAAATCAAAAAAGCAGAACGATTTAAACCATAAAATGGTGAGGGGCGACCGGTTGGGGTGAGGGGCGACCGGTTGGGGGGGTGGGCAACCGTTCGACGTCATGGGTGACCGGTCGACCTTCCCCCAACCAGCCCAGTGTTCTTTTTGTTTTTCCAAAATCCGAGTTTTTAACCAAAAATTCGATTTTTCGCCCCTAAGTTTCAAAAGCGTGCAAAATGCAATCATAGACCTCATTCAATATGCATTATGCCTAACCGAGCTCGTATTAACGCAAAAGTCTCGGAAGATAGCGGTTTTGTAAAAATGTCCGCTAATTGATCTTGAGATGGTACAAAAGATATCTCAATTTTTCGTTTTGAAACACAATCCCTTAGAAAATGATGTCGAATCTCAATATGTTTAGTATGGTTATGATGAACCGGGTTTTGAGCAATGTTTATAGCGGATATATTATCACAAAAGATAGGAACACTTTCAAAAGAACATTTATAATCCGCTAAGGTTTGTTTCATCCAAAGAAGTTGTGTACAACAAAATGCCGCGGAAATATATTCGGCCGGCCGTTGAAAGTGAAACACAATTTTGTTTCTTTGAAAACCAAGAAACTAGGCAATCACCTAGAAATTGACATGATCAGGAAGTACTTTTCCGATCATCAATATTTCCGCATAATCGAATCACTATAACCTTTAAGAGAAAATTTTTCATTCTTTGGATAGAATACCATATTGAATAGTGCCTTTCAAATATCTAAAAATTCTTTTAACGACACTCATATGAGATTCTTTGGGATTGCTTTGAAAACGAGTACATAGGCATACGGCATGAAGAATATCCGGTCTACTTGCGGTTAAATAAAGTAAACTACCAATCATATCTCGATATTTGGATTCATCAACCGGCTTGCCTTTTTCATCTTTGTCAATCTTGCGTTTGTTGCCATTGGGGTAGAAACGGTTCTTCCTTCTTCAATT
The DNA here is from genome assembly GCA_016081115.2 of Rehmannia glutinosa. Classification (NCBI taxonomy): domain Eukaryota; kingdom Viridiplantae; phylum Streptophyta; class Magnoliopsida; order Lamiales; family Orobanchaceae; genus Rehmannia; species Rehmannia glutinosa. The sequence goes on along the minus strand of CM071924.1, from coordinate 77,008,887 downwards.
CGAACTTTTTCAAAAGTTCTTTTGTATACTTGGATTGTGAAATGTATATTCCTTCTTGGCATTGCTTAATTTGAAGTCGGAAGAAGTTGAGCTCCCCATCATGCTCATTTCAAATTCACCTTGCATTAACTTAGAAAATTTCTTGCACAAGGATTCATTAGTAGCACCAAAAATAATATCATCAACATAAATTTGCACTAATAAGCAATTTTGCCCTTTTTCAAAAACAAAGAGAGTAGTATCAACTTTACCTCTTGTAAAACCATTTTGCAAAAGAAAAGAGCTAAGTCTATCATACCATGCACGGGCGGGGTCTTGTTTCAAACCATACAAGGCCTTTTTAAGTCTATAAACATCATTAGGCCTAGAAAAATTTTCAAACCCGGAGGTTGTTTTACATAGACTTCTTCTTGAATAATACCATTTAAAAATGCGGATTTTACATCCATTTGGTAAAGCTTGAAATTTTTAAAACAAGAATAGGCAAGTAAAATACGAATACCTTCTAAACGTGCTACGGGTGCAAATGTTTCATCATAATCAATACCTTCTTCTTGACAATAACCTTGAGCTACTAACCTTGCTTTGTTTGAACAATATTGCCTTGGTCATCGAGCTTGTTAAAATACCCATTTTGTACCAATAATGGTTTGAGATGGAGGACAAGGTACTAATTCCCATACATCATTCCTTTCAAATTGATTCAACTCCTCTTGCATTTCTAAAAACCAATCCTCATCTTCAATGGCTTCCTTAGCATTTTAGGCTCCTTTTGAGAAATAAGAGCTTTCTCGGCAAATTTCCTTCGAGTCATTACTTTATCAAGGGGATCACCAATAATAAGATCTTTTGGGTGATCTCCCTTAAATTTCAATGCTACGGGAAGATTCGAAGTATCACCTTTATCTTCTTGAGGAACATTTGAGCTTGAAGGTTGATCATTTTGAGTATCATCTTGAACAATGGGTTCAACAATATCTTCTTCATCACTTTCATCATTGGGTATCCTTTCAACACCCGAAGCTTCATTGAATTTGACATGGATGGATTCTTCAACAACCTCACTAGTCTTATTGTAAACCCGATATGCTTTGCTCTTGGTTGAATACCCCATAAATATTCCTTCATCGGACTTAGGATCAAGTTTGTCTAATTGATCCTTAGTATTCAAAATAAAATATTTACATCCAAATATTTTAAAATAACTAATATTTGGAGTTCTTCCTTTCCAAAGCTCATATGGAGTTTTATTCATTTTAGGACGAATATAAACTCGATTAATGACATAGCAAGCGGTACTTACGGCTTCGGCCCAAAAATATTTTGGAAGTGAAAATTCATTGAGCATGGACCGACTCATCTCTTGAAGTGTCCGATTCTTCCTTTCGGCTACTCCATTTTGTTGAGGTGTCCTTGGGGCAGAAAAATTATGACTATATCCCTTGGTTTCACAAAAGACTCTAAATTCGCCGTCAAATTCTCCACCTCGATCACTTCGAATAGACTTAATAGTGTCTTCCTTTTCATTTTCAATAAGTCTACACAACTTAACAAACTCATTAACGGCATCGCTTTTATTTGTAAGAAATAGGGCCCAAGTATATCTAGAAAAATCATCAACTATAACAAAAGTGTAATGTTTTCCACTTAGACTTGCCGTAGTACCAATATCCCCATACAAATCAAGATGAAGCATTTGTAGGGGTTTGGTAGTGGAAATTTCATTTTGGGCTTAAAACTACTCTTAACTAATTTGTTCTTTTGACAAGTGTCACATAAGCCAAGATTTTCAAAATTCAATTTGGGTAGTCCTTTTACATGTTGGTTTTTGTAAATAGTTTGCAAATTTTTGTATCCAACATGCCCAAGTCGCCTATGCCATAAACTAGTTAAATCATTATTGGCGATAAGACAAGAAACATTTTGACTAACCAAATCACTTGTACAAATTTTGTAAAGATTGCCTTTTCTAATAGCTTCACAAATAATTTTATCATTTTTGGAAATAAGGCATTTTTCTTTATTAAAAACAACATTATAATTTGAATCACAAAGTTGGCTAACACTTATCAAATTGAACTTAAGCCCTTCTACTAAAAGAACATTACTAAGAGAAAGAAGAGTTACCAATTTCTCCATTTTCAAGAATTCTTCCTTTGCCATTGCGAACATGACCATACCCTCTTCTTGGAGCTTGATGTTGGTAAAAGTTCTCTCTTTCCGGTCATATGGCGTGAACATCCGCTGTCCACGAGCCATTTTGAATCTTCCATTGTTGTTATAGCTCCTATAACCTACAAAGGAATTATTTTTAGGTACCCTATAATTTTGGGGTCCATGGGGGTTAGCCTTGAGACCTTTAGGTCTCCAATAATAGCTAAAATTATTCTTCAATTTATAATTGCTAGCATAGTGTCCATTCTTACCACAATAAAAGCAAGTAATAATACGAGGACTACTAGCACGTACAAAGGTTGGACCTTGGTCTTTTTTCTTAAAAGCATTTTGAAAAGGTTTGTAACCAAGTCCAGCTTAGAATGCTCACCTCTTTGTGCATCTAAAATTTTTGTGACTTTATCCGTACTTAAATTGAATCGATGCACATCCTTTTTCAAATTTTCAATATCATTTGTGAGCGTTTGTTTTTCGGTTTCAAGAGTACGGACCATAGTAAGAGTAATAGCATGAGCCTTATCAAGAGAATCATAGGAAGTAAATAATTTATCTTTTTCTAGTTTAAGCTCTTTATGCTCCTTTTTCAAATTCTTGTATTTAACAATCAAATTTTGAAACTCATTTTGCAATTCATCAAAATCACATTGTAATTCATCAACTAGGGAAGAAGATGAAGCATTAGAGCGTACCTCGGTATTTTCATCGTCTATGGCCATAAGACCATGTTCGGATTCTCCTTTCTCGTCGGTTGTTTCAAGTAATTCATCCCAAGTTTTGACGTCCGCATTTAACGCCTTTTTTTTCGGAAAAGGCTTTTTCTTTTTTGTTCCTCTTCCGCTAATTTTGGGCAATCGGCTATGTAGTGCCCGGATTTTCCGCATTTGGAACAAGAATTGTCTCTTGGCTTTCTTGCTTTATTTTTGTTTACAAATTTTGCAAATTTTCTAACAAGAGCCGCCATTTCTTCATCATCCCCATCACTAGCATAATAAACATTATTAGAAGAAGATGCTAAGCCTTTAATAATATTTTGCGTACCCGGTTTAGATGTGGATGGTTGAGAATTTTTCCTCTCCTTGAGATATACTTCATAAATGAGGAGGTTCCCAATGAGCTCATCAAACTTGAGTGTCTCAAGATTTTGAGCTTCCATGATTGCCGTCACCTTTTCGGACCATGAGCCGAGAAGGGCGTTCAATACCTTGGTTACCTTGTCTTCTTCGGAGATGATCTTTCCAAGAGCCACAAGAGGATTGACAATGATGTCAAGCATTTCCACCATTTTTGATATGCTTTCACCATCATGCATATTGAAATTTTCAAAGTCTTTCACAAGCATTATTTTTCTTGCTTGCTTCACTTTCTTTGTGCCCTCATAGATGGTTTCTATTTTTTCCCAAACTTCATGTGCCGACCGTATGCCTCTTATACGATTATATTCGGTGGCGGTAAGAGAGCAATGTAAAATGTTTAAAGCCTTACCGTTTAGAGAGAAAGCCTTCTTGTCATTTTCATCGTACTCCTTGAACGGCTTGGGAGTCGTGGTACCATCCTCCAATTTTGTTGTTGGTTGAGCAACTCCTTCAATGACCACATTCCAAATATCAAATCCGCACCCTTGTAGAAAGCACTCCATGCGGTCTTTCCAAAATGCGTAGTTGTTGGCGTCGAATAGTGGTGGCTTGTTGGTGGAGGCGCCGGTGGTGAGATAAGCTTCATTTGTAGCCATGGATATTTCCTCTTTACTCGGAACGAGCTAGCCAAAGAGTTTGGCTTTGATACCACTTGTTAGTCCAAGTGGCTACGATAATCTAGAGGGGGGTGAATAGATTATCCCAATTTTCGCAAATCACCCTCTTTTTCGAATCAACAAGTAAATGACAAGAATGTAAATGCGAAAATTAAACAACACTCGTTGATTTAAAGAGGTTCAACCCACCTAGGGCCTAATCCTCTACCACCCCAGTATCTCCGGGATGGATTTCAAAAAGAAAAAAAGATTTTATTAATTACCACAATTAATACAACACCTTGAGGATCACCACAATCCTCTTACAACACCTTCAAGGAGATTACCACAATCTTCCTTCACCACCTTTGAAGAGTATTTTGACAACATTTATAAACATAGTTTTGGTGTAAAAACCAATTTAAACAAAACCATCAAAAGTGTTGTCCATTTTTATCAAAAAATAAATTCTAAGAAATACTCCAAAAATTAGCAAAAACATTTTAAATCATTTAGGAGTATTTGGACAACATTTATTAACATTGTTTTGGTATAAAAACTCATTTAAACATAATCATCAAAATTGTTGTCCATTTTTATCAAAAAATAAATTCTAAGAAATACTCCAAAAATTAGCAAAAATATTTTAAATCATTTAGGAGTATTTGGACAACATTTATTAACATTGTTTTGGTATAAAAACTCATTTAAACATAATCATCAAAATCTTGATAAAAAATTTATCTAACAGCATCTCTTCTCTTACCCGGTGGAAGGACACACATTCTCGATTTGTTATTCCCTTGAATCCACATAAAGGATCAACTTGCAATATCAGTCAAGGTAGTCCGCTTGCCGAATTGATCGTTTGTTGTAAATTCATAATCTGGGATGAAGCCCCAATGATGAACAAATAATGTTTTGAGGCAGTGGACACAACATTACGAGATATTATGCAGCTTGAGAACCTAGATAATCATAATATCCCATTTGGAGGGAAGACAGTAGTGTTTGGTGGAGACTGCAGACAGATATTGCCTGTTGTACCGAAGGAAAGTCGACAGGATATTGTTAATACAATGATAAATGCATCTCATTCGTGGACGAATTGTACCGTTCTGAGGCTAACTAAGAACATGCGTCTTTGTAGGTCCCAATGGGTGTGAGTGTAAGGTTTAGAAGGGGGGTTGAATAAACCTTACCAACTTTTCGATTTAGTCCTTTTAAATATTCAGAGTTAATACTTCACAGCTGAGTCCTTGATGGACAACTAAGTTAGTTAATCAGAGTTAGTTACTCATGACTCGATCGATTTTGTTGATAGAATAACTCATTGTTTTGACTAAAGACTTAACTCGATTGTGATTTGTTTTTAGCGGAAGACTTTACACCCTTAAAATTGGTTTAGTATTGATTTAATACTTGGTTTTAGTACTTAGAGATTATCAAGTGGATAGCAAATTTATCAGTGAGTTAAATAAATAAGGTGCGAGAAATTAAAGTCTTTGAAATGTAAATGACACGATAAGTTTTTATAGAGGTTCGAAGATGGGGTAATTCTTCTACTCCTCTCTTCTCCAACTCTGGAGGAATCCACTAGGTATTGATCAAGATACTGAGTGGTAATGTAGTCCGGATACAAGTCTTGATCACACACTGGTGACTTGATCCTTTGGGACTCGATCGGAGATGCCTTGGTCACGCGGTGGCTTCTCGCACGACTCGGAGCCTTCTTCACAGGCAGTGCCTTGCTACTACTGACCCACTTGCTCAAGCTCTTTGGATTTGATCACGAAGCCCTCCAAAAACTTGAGACTGGTTCGACCTTGAACCTTCCTACAATCCTCCGTGGAATGTAGACCCCTTGATTCTTCAACAATTTCCTCTTCAACTGATTGAAGTTATCTTTCATCCGGGTGAGTGTTGGATTGATTTTCTTCGTAATGTAGGCTTGAGGATTAATCTTGAATGATTTGAGAATATCTTAGGTTCTGATTCAAATGTTTGCTTGAATGTTCGTGGTTCGGGTAACCTTCTCTCGAGTCATTCCTCGGCCTTTTATAGTGATCTTTCAAAAATCGCCCGATTGAAGAGATAGGCTTATTTTTAAAGTCACTTGTGGTCGTTGGCTTGTCTTGTTGCGATCCTTGGAATTGCCACTTTCTCGTATGAATTGTTCTTGACTTTTCGAGTTCGACATGGTGCGGTGTTTCCCATTGGTTTATTCCTTTTGCACGCAAGGGTCGAGCACTTCGAGAAAGGTAGTATGGAGGTATTACTTGTTTAAGTAATTCCCTTGATTTCGTGCAACGGATCTCTTCCGATTATCTCAACTTGACTCGTATTTCCTTGCTTTCCCAGGTTACTTAGTGAGTCAACTTCCAATCATTTGATGACTCTTCTGTCACTTCAACTTGAGACTTGGCTATCTTGAGTTGACTTGATGATACTCTACTCTTTGCATCTCACCGCTGCTCCTTGATCGAGTTCGTCTTCTCTTCTTTGCCATACTCATTTTGTCTTGCGGCGGAATCTTCCTTCTAGTCTCCGGTTGTCTTCTTGCATGTTTAAGCATAGCGACTTAACTCAGCTTGACCAGACCCTATTTATTACAATGCAGTTTACAACGAAAATGGGGTGCCAACTTCCTATTCTAAGTTTTACATGGCATTCATCGAAATCTAAACAATAAATTTCCCAATAGTCTTCAAAGTCTCCATCAAACTGATGATTATTTTGATTTGGTTAAATTTTTGAATGGATAGCCAAGATTGGAGATGGAACTATTGAGAAGAAGAAGATGGTGGTGCCACTATTGATATTACTGAAGATATTTTGCTCAAAAGTTTTGATGATCCAATTGAAACTATTGTTAAAGATACATACCCAATGTTTAGAGATGCCATAGGTGATCCCAGTTACTTAAATGACAGAGCGATTCTGGCACCTACGCTCGATGTTGTCAACTCCATTAATCAGTACATGACTTCTTTGAACTCATCGGTGGGACATACATTTTTGAGTTCTGATAGCACATGCAAATCGGACGCAAATGTAGATTTCTTGCATGATCCGCACTGTAGGAATTTCTAAATGGAATAAAATGTTCCGGCATTCCTAATCATGAATTACATTTGAAGGTTGGGACTCGGTTATGCTATTGAGGAACATAGACCATTCAATTGGATTGTGTAACGGTACAAGATTGGTTATAACGAGACTTAGGAAGCATGTAATTGAATATAAGCTTCTAACTGGTGCCAACGCTGGTGATAAGGTGTTGATTCCAAGAATGACGTTAACTCCATCCGACCTCATAATACCCTTCAAGTTTCAGCGAAGACAATTTCCTCTGATCGTTTTGTACGCTATACTATAAACAAGAGCCAAGGACAATCGTTGTCTAATGTCGGGCTTTATTTGAAAAATCCGGTTTTCAGTCATGGTCAATTATATGTTGCTGTTTCCAGAGTCACCAATCGCCAGGGTTTGAAAATTTTAGTTTGCGGCGACGATAAATCCAAAAACAAACAGACAAAAAATATTGTGTACAAAGAAGTATTCCAAAATTTGTAATAGTAAATATCTTTTTATGTATTTTACCCTTTCTTCTGTCCTTTATATCTCAAACAAATCTAATTTAGACCCAACGACGCATCCCATCTCGTGCATCGCACGGGTTGCGTACTAGTTTATATCACATGCAACGGACTTTAGAAAATAGAAACAAGACACAAGATATAAAAATTTATCTACAAGTCAACTAACTTGTAGATGTGCCAATATGGCGAAACTTTCCACCAATAAAATTGTTTTGATTCCGTATACAAAAATACTAATATCAACTAGTAGAAAATCAATGAAAACTCATATCTAGAGTAGATCTGATCTTTGTAATACAACTCATCCAACAATAGACATATATGGACTACGTTTATCACAATACTAAAAGCTATGGATGAAAAATCTAACAAACACAACTTGCAGGACTGAATGTTATCTCTGATGTAGTTACATTCGAGATCACATCCAGTACAGTGAGATTCATTGTGCTTGAATGACTCTTAACTCTCTCAAGACTCTTGTATCTCTGGTGTATTTCTTATGTATTGATTATGGACGTTCTCTTCTCTTTATATAGGTGTCCAAGTCCTTCAAAGAGTTCTAATACACAAGGAAGGAAGATATATACAAATATATGACAAATATATTACTTATGTTAGGAAACAAGATAAATATCAAAGAGTCCTAATATATTTATACAATATCAATATGATTCATTTCCTAGTTTATATCCAACGCAATCTTACCATAAGTCTAGAAACGCAAAAGATATTGCTATATACTATTTCATAATTGACCTGAGTATGTTTTCATTGTTATGATAATTCTAAGGTACAAAAACTTAATATAATTTAGTATCACATCGTTTTGGTCTATTTTTAAATTTATAAACTTAAATTATATGTTATAATCTAACAGATTTGTACATAACGTCGATAGCTCGGGTGTTTTCAAAATACACAATTTAATTTATATTAATATGCTTTTTGTTTGAATAAAATTTTGAAATGTTAGTTTAGACTTTAAGGGATATGAAACTGCGATATAGTGTTCAAATGCATACTTATCTAATAAGTAATAACACACGTATGACCCAATTCTATAACCACATAATCAGTGTTTTCTAGATGTCCTATAGATAATAATGAGATAAAAAAAATTGCACCAAAAAACTAATGATGAATTAATGTTTTTTGCTTAGTGCACCCTTATTTTTAAAATAATTTTTTCATATTGTTTTTCTAATAAAATTCATTTTAAGAAGAGAAGTACAACTAAAGGCGTGAAGAACAGTCTGCAATTAGCTAATATTAAAACATGAATCAGGTAACAAAACATGAAAATGTGGTACTTAATTATAACATATTTGTATTCTATATACTCAATTTGAACGGTTGAGCTTATGTCAATTTTGGCCGGCCCCGCGGGCTGGTATTTTTATCGGGCTTGACTGTAATATTATAGGCCCGAAAAATCGGCCCCGATCGGCTCGGGTTTTTCAGTGTATTTTTCATGCTCTAGGTCGTGTTGGGTATTGAATTTAGGGATTCGGTTACTGTTTGGCCCGGTATGGCCTGGCATGCCCCAAAAAATTTGCCATCTTGTTATTCTTAGTGCTCCTTCGATTTTCAACTTGACATATTTGAATACTGAATCCCTACACAGAAAAAATTCAGTGGTTAGTTTATTTTATTATTTCGGTCATATTTGAAAATAAAAATTAAGTATGTTAACGGAATGAAGTTCACGTACCCTACAAATCATGAAATATGCTCTTAATTGTTGGCACTTAATTATCTGCAGATGACATTTGCCAGGATTTATATCCTTAATTTAAGCGAGTAGGGCGCCATTTGATGATTGATGTTTATGTTGAATCGGCAACAAATGAGGAATGTATGCAGAAAGTGATTTAACTTGGAGGGATGACAATTGGTAAGTTATTAAATTATCATTGGGGGTATATATACCATATATAAACTCATATATTAGTGGCAAATTTATATTACCTGTGCAATTATATTTAATTTATTAGTTGGATTATGGGAATGATGTTGTACTTAATTCCAATGACATTGATTACAACAAACTAATTCAAAGGCACTTATGTTGTAACATGTTTTTATTTATATGAAGTAAATGTTTTTATTGTTTTTATTTTATGTACAATGCAATATAAATGTGTGGCAGCTCCAAATAAATTATATATATATTTTCTCAATGTATGTTGTTCCAATTGAACACAAATTTATTGTATTAAATTTTATTAACTGCGATATTTTATTTGAAATAATAAACTAATGATTGACATTAATTAAATTTTTATCAGTTATTTATAAAAATAACTTTCTATTCAAATTGATTTAATTCAAAATAAGGAAACAAAACAAATGAGTGGCCATCACCGGGGTCCAATGCAGAATCTTTTGAAACTTGACCCATAACATAAAAAAATGCAGCTGACATATAATAATTTTTTATACTTATTAAGCATATACAATTCTCAATAAACTAACATATATATTGAACACTGTAAATGCCAAAAAACAAATAAAAAATAAAGCCAGAAAAATACTCCAAAATTGGAAAATGCATTTTGGCGGGAATTAACACTATCTTGTTTTTATATATTATATAGATATGGTAAATTTTGTTCGAATGAATTACAGATTCGACTTGTGTTTTTTTAAATTTTTTTATTTGAATCTTTTGGCAGACAACCAAAATTTTACAGATCTAGACTCTTTTATTATGGATCCGAAAATATCAATGCGAATGATTTAATTTTTTATATATTTTTTGAAATTTTTATTAAATATTTTTAATTCATTCAAACGGATTTGTATTAAACATCACAAATATATTTAGATCTATAATTTTTTGTTACGGGTCTGAAAATTTCCGTTTGAATGAATTATTCAAGACTCTATTGTTTTTAATTATTCTATCTTTTAGTATTCGACATTGAATCACATCTTTGTATTTTCAAACTAAAGAGCGAAACCCACTAACACAATTTTCTATACATCCCATATACCACATAAACAAAGGACGTCCTCCTAAAAATATGTTTTCCTTTAATCTTTATAACTCAATGATATGGTTGTTATTAAGTCTGGTACGCCTGATTGTCTTGAAAGTGTTCCTTTGCAAAAATTGTATTGTTGGATAACCTATTCTGAAAATCATGTTCGGTGTTTTGAGTTCTGCAAGTTTGAAATTAAGGTTTTCTGAAAATCCTAGTCATTTCTTAAAGGAAATATATATACTCACTTTCATATGCTCTTATATATTTCTTTGAGTCAGTGCATAAATCAAAGAAAGATGCTCCTATCAGCCATCAAATCGCAAAATTGATGAATGTGATATAATTGTGATTACTTTTTATTTTCTATGCGGATATAATTAAAATTAAAGTGTGTGAGAAATTAGCTAGATCTAATTTAGTACTTGATTGTGTTTTGCTACACGTATGTAAGAATAATATGTGGCTACTACATATATACATGCACTGAGACTGTGTTCTGAGGGAGAAACGGAGAAGCATTATTTTCCAATGTGCTTGAGCCTGCTTGGATTAAGACACTATCCTCCAGTTGTTGTTCCTGATGGTATTTGATTGGTGGAGACTTGTTTCATGATTGTATGAGAAACTGCAGAGGCTCGTTGTATTAAATACAACTGCATACACAAATTTAATTTATATGATATTCAAAATAAAAAAATCATATACAAAAAATAGTGAACATACCTCTATATATGATTGTATAAGAAACTGCAGAGGCTGGCAGTATTAAATACCACTGATGCATACACAAATTTAATTTATATGATTTTCAAAATAAAAAAATCATATACAAAAAATAGTGAACATACCTTTATATATGTGTGCAATGGATTGACGTTGTAGAGTACAATGTTATCTCATATATGAGTTATGGAATTCAAATGAAAGTTGTTGCTATTTATAATGGTCTTCCCTCACATGCAAAATTTTGTAAATGTAAGATTTGATGATTTGTTGAAGATTTTTATTGTAATAATTTTATTATCAGTCCAATATTTAATGATGGCCGATGGGTTGCAACTGTTTATATTCTCAATGCAGAAATTTCCTTTATGATACAATTTCAAATGTCTAATTCAACATTTTTATTGATTTATTAAATCGAGATTTATTTTAATTATAGTAGGAATTTTAAGAATTAATCTTTATATAACAATACAAAACAAAATACGTAAAGTCTTTTTACACTTCCCTAGGCCAAGGCAAAAAAATAAATGGGCATTACCTTTATTGACATTATCAAGAAAGACATGGAAACAATTGTTGGTATTGCCAAGACAGAGTACACGAATATCAATGACTTTTATATCTGATTTTGGTTCTCAATAAATAAAAGTGAACAAATATCTAACAAATAATAACAACTTAATTGTTTTTATTAACACGATAAATAACAAACAATTATTAAAAAAAATAAAGCCAAAAAGTATTCCAGAATTAGAAACTGCATTTTGGCGGGATTTTTCCCAAAATAGCACTATCTTGTTTTTATATATTACTAGTAATCCCGCACGTGCGTTGCACATGTATTATTATTTTATACTTAAATTTTTGGTATTTATTATTTTATTTTAATAATAAAATACCCATATAAAGTACATAAAAGCAAAAATTTATATATAACATTTATATTTTCAATTATAAACTTAAATTTCAAATTCAATTCTGGAAAACGTCAAATGAATCAATTAGTAATGTCAATTAAATATAGCACAATTTAATAATTCAATATCATAACAGTAATCAAAACAATTTGTCTATATTTTTCTCAGTTAACATTGTTTGTAGAAAACATCATCCAAAAATATTTCCAATATTTTTCCCAAATATATTGTGGACGGCTTAAATATTCTGAAGCTAAGCAATATAGTGCATAAAAACAATTCGAAATATCACTGAAAGTGGTTCTTGAAAATGTATAGATTACAATGCTTAATTCAAAATTTTCATTGTTTATAGGTTTCTCGAAATTTTCTGATAGGTGATCTGTAGATGTAGATCCTGATAATTCAAATTTTATGCACACATACAAAGTACCAACGTTACAAATGATGTAAAGACGAAGATAGTAGTAATTTAAATGCATACTATTATTATTATTATTATTATTATTATTATTATTATTTCTTATTGTTATTTCAATACTTTAATTAATTGTGCAAATTCTAATCATTCAGTGTCTCCATTCTCAATTAAATCAAAATTTCAAGAATCAGTAATCAATTCATAAATGTATTCGTAAATATAATACAAAAATACATAAGATGATCTTAACGTTTTCCCCACCTACACAAAAACTTGCTATTTTTTATTCTATGGTATAACTTAGTAGAAAAAAAATTAAATTAGACCGATTTCATATCATATAATTAACGTGTGGATAATTCAAGATAATAGTGTGTGGAAGGTGCAATTGTAATTTTTTTTATAACGCCTAATGAGGAAAAGGTTGCAGGAATAAGTTGTGAATATGCTAGCTGTATGATAGATATTTTTTTATGCTATTGACTAACACTTTTAAAGAAGAATGAATAACGATTTTTATAATCAATTGATAAAATTTAAATTGAGATATTATTCGAAATAATACAGCAGAAAAAATCATGAATAAAAATTTATAGCAAACTATTATTTCATTAAATATAAACTGTAGTTGTATTACATCAAATTTTACAAACAATATCATAATAATACATTAAAAAATTATGAATACATTAATAATACATTACAAAAAATATAGTCATTGACTTACCAAAATAAAACACTGCTAATTTTGGGTAATTCTAAAACATGCATTGGTTAGGAGAATTTTCTGAATGATTGGTCCAGATTTGTCTATCTTATTTTGTATCTTGTATTTTTTTTTCACTTACAATTAAGTCGTCCTAAATTAAATCATTTACTAACATATTATTGTATGGTCAATATATATCTTTGTTAGTAGGAAAAACTTAATAATAATTCACCACCATTATTACTTTAGCATTCGAATTTATTTGAAATATTAATTAGCTATTTGTTAATCAAAGAGAATAATTTAATCCATAACCAAATTGTTGAGTTGTAATTTGTAAAATCAAATTCAATAATCTCTTTTAGAAGAATAGTTGCTTATCGTGTCTATCGAACAATTGATGCTATAATACACTATCTGAAGCTACATAATTTTGTTGTTTGGAAGATATAATTAGTTACGATCTCCATCTAAATTTAAATATTGATTTTTAAAATGAGAATAATTCAAAATAAACAAAGCATAAAACACGAAATATAACTTAAAAAATAAATACAATAAAAACATAAGGAATAAACAAAAAGAAGCAAAATTTATTTATTAGACTAATCAAAAAACGTCAATGCAGTTCCACAAGATAGATTATAAACAAACTCTTGTTTAGTGCATAATTGGGGTTTAATCCTGCCGATGTTGGCGGAACATTTGAGGAAGACGATAATCGCGGAAAATGTGAAAACCATATATATTTGCTAGTTATGCTTCGACTTTAGAATCAAACAATGTTGAAGTGTCTCCCAAAATCAATCGAAATAGTATAATATGAGAGGATTTTGTATAAAATATACTTAAGTTAACATGAATAATAAGCTACCAAAAGTACTTTTGAATAAAACATATAATTAATTATTTTGGTAAGCCATGTATCTAAAATTTGGCAACTTTGATATAATAATAATAATAATATAGAATACAATTCATAATATTTTCCTAATTTATGAACAATAAAATATTGACTTTAAATATCATTGACTATTTACTTAATGAGTAACATTTTCTATAAATAATTGTTGTGGTAATTTCTGTATTTAATCTTTGACTATATTATATCTATATATATTAATATCAGTATTAATGCTCAAGATTATATTCAATATAGATTCCAAGATTTACGGTTAGGATTTTGTAAAAAAATAATTTCCAAATTTAGGAAGTAAAAATGGGCGGGAAAATTTTTGGACCAAACTTCTGCTATTATATATATATATAGATATAGATAACGAATCAATTCTAAGTTTTTGCTTGCATTTAAAAATTAAAATTGGTCATAGAGTTCAAGCCGTATAATTATTCAATCACTTAATGATATGATTATTCAAGAATTGACGATCAATATAAAAATTTCAAAATAATCAAATTGACAATCAACCAAATATGTTAGGAATATCCAACCTAACTTTTTATCTGCTTTCCAGCCTTTAATTTTGACAGATAAAAGATAAGAATGTCAAAACAAAACTTAATAGAAACACAAATGTCTAATGTCATGAATTACGGAATTAAATAATACATATTTGCCGGAAAATCAATTACCAACCTGACCCTACCTTGTGAAATCTTCTGCCGTTTAAGAGTCAAAATCTCACATTATAAAATTAAAATCGTTATTAATATAAATCAATTGAAACCAAAAAAAAAAAAGAATTCCTATTAGAAAATCTATTTTTCTAATAATTTACTCAAAGAAAAACAAAAGAAAAAAAAAACGCATGATATATTAACAGTTCGTCAGAAGGACAATGACAGGCCAACCACACAATTGTAATTATGTCCCCAGAATCTGAAAATACAAGCAAAGTTTGCCTTTTTCATTTAAATTTGGCCACACACACCTGTAACAGGTCCCTTTTTTCTCCTTCCCTTCTATAGTACAATTTTTAATTTCCCTTATTTACTACTTTGCTTTTGCCTCAAATCTTCCCTCCCTTTTCAATTAAAAAGCATATCAATGTGGTTCCACCTTTTATTTCATTTTATTTCCTTGATGTGAACCCACCATAATTTTCTTTAATTCTCTTTTGGCGTTACCTTTTTTCTTGTAATATTTTTACTCAAATGTGTTTCCTTTCCACCTTTTATTCCATTTTATTTCCTTGATGTGAACCCACCATAATTTCTTTAATTCTCTTTTGGCACACCCTTTTCTTGTTATATTTTTATTGCACCCGTGTGGCATTCAATGTTAAGCTCCATTCTTGACTTATTCTGTGATTTCATTACTCCTGTTGAAATTTTCTGAAACTGGCAGTGAGTTACAGATATAAATAGAGCATTTTTCTGCTATGTCCTTGTAACTTGAGAAAAAGTGATTTTTTTTTTTTTTTTTTTACTTTTAGCTTAATGGAGGACACAAGCTACAAAATGATCAAATCAAAGATGGAAGATTATGAAGTGGTGGAGCAGATTGGAAGAGGTGCTTTTGGAGCTGCTTTTCTTGTTCTTCACAAGGCTGAGAAAAAGAGGTACACACAACAGATGGACATTTTTCTTATCTTACAACCTTAATTTTTATTTGCATGATCATTGGCCCATTATATTATCTATATGGGAAAAGTTGACAGATATAAATAACCCACTAAAAACTGGAACTGTCTCCAAATTGAAGCTGTTGATGCATCTTTTTACCTCTGCCCTGCTTCATCATGCTAAACTTCTTCTATCATTTTAAGGTTAATTACAAAAGCTACCCCTGATGTTTGTCTAATTACCGCAAAAAGTCAGTTATCTTTTAAATTTACAAATACCCGTCACATTTGTTTTTAGCTTACAAAACTATGGCGGTGAGGGCTATTTGTTAGGTAAAAATGTAATTTTGAAAGATAACTCAACTTTTTTTTAAAACTAGGCTATACCTCATGGCAGTTTTTGTAATTACCCCGCCATTTTCTTCTTCTTCTTCCTGTTTTTTCACATGGTAATTTTATTGCTGCATTTGTAGGTACGTTTTGAAAAAGATTCGTCTCGCTAAGCAAACAGAAAAATTCAAGAAGACCGCACACCAGGAGGTCATTCTTCTCCACAAACAAACTCTTCTTGAAAAGTTTTCTGGTTGTTGGATTTGCACTTTTCTTATTGTTACTATTTTTCTTTATCTGTTTTTTTTTAGACTTATGTAACTCATGATTATAAAACAAATATTCTGATTAGGTACAACTAAAATGCAACTTTTTTGTTCACTATGATCAGAATTCAATGTTATATGACCACAGCTAATGGGACCATATATCCATGGAGTTTATTTATCATAAAGACAAGGAATTTATGATATGGTGGTCTCACCTAACTCTACTTGGACAGTTTTGCTCATTCACTCAGAAAGCAACTATATAAGTTATAACTCTCTGTCATAAATGAAGGAAAGCACAAGTAATTTGTATAAGCAGTAAATGAAGTAAATAAGAAAATGTGATGTGTATAACTTGATTCACATTTATTTTAGGGATAATTACAGACAATACCCCTGAGGTTTGGGTTAATAACAAAAGACCAGAGATGTTTGAAAATTTAAAAAAAAAAAACCTTCATGTTTGATTCTGTGGTAAAATGTAAGTGAAGTGTTTGAATTGTTTTTGCTTATGAATGGGGTAAAGTTAATAAATAATAAAACCTCACGGTTTTTTTTGTAATTTTCAAAAAACTATGAGTTTTTTTGTAATTATCCCATATTGCAAGTGCATAAGCAACAATTAATTTGTAAATATACATTAAAGTAATTACAGTTTGAATTTATTCTTCTTGCAGATGGCTTTGATGGAGAAATTAAACAACCCATATATTATTAAGTACAAGGATGCATGGGTGGAGAAGGTAAATTAGCATGAAACTCTTATTTTCAAACACTTATCAAAAACCAACCTATGCAATGCTATTTGTATGACTTGTTGAAATAAAGAAGTATTGTATCCCATGTGTAAAAAGTTTACCTCAGTACTTGATTCAATCTGTGCCTAAGTAAACAGAAATATTTGTGTTCTGGTGAATCAGGAGTCCTGTGTTTGCATCGTGACAAGTTATTGTGAGGGAGGAGACATGTAAGTTTCGGTAAACTTATTTGAACGTTTGATGTTTTAATGCGCCTAAAGCAATATTATGAAAAATAAGTTGGTTAATTTGACTTCACCTGTATCATTTTGACGTGGTATTTTGGAAATTCTTGGGATCTTTCAGGGCAGAGAAAATCAAAAAAGCTAGAGGAGTACATTTCTCTGAAGAGGTAAGGGACATTTAGGGCGTGTTTGTAATCACTAAAAGAAAGTGTCTCTGCTTTTAGCTAACAAAAATCAGTTTGCAAATGTCAACTTTTGCTTCATTGAATCAGAATCTAAAAGCAGAGAGATGAGTGTTTTATATTTCTCATTCTGCTTTTTGACTTTTATAAACAAATAAGCATTTTTTCAACAAACACTATCAACTTCTGATTGTCAACTACCTTACTTATGCTACAATAAATCACTTCTTCTAAAAGCAGAAGTTTTGCAAACACTAACAAAACATAAAAATTTAAAAGGCCTGACAATGAGCCATTTGTTTCTATATCTACAGAAGATATGCAGATGGCTAACTCAGCTGCTTTTAGCTTTGGATTACCTGCACTCTAACCGTGTCCTTCATAGGGATCTCAAGGTACATTAATTTCTTTGCTTACTCCAATAAACGAGCGTGTGGCACATTAATTATTCTCAGGTTGTGACAGCTTCTTGTGATCTTTCTCTCCAGTGTTCAAACATTTTCCTTACAAAAGACAATGAGATCAGACTTGGTAAGACAAAAGCCTGTATGTTATAACATATGGTAATCAGTCATTTTCATGTGTCTAATAAGAGAAGTTGCAGGTGATTTTGGACTCGCGAAACTGCTCAATAAAGATGATCTTGCTTCATCAGTAATTCATCTTTCTTTTCTCTCTTTCATTATTACTTTTCTTTTGGCAACTGAAATGTTATAGTGGTTTTTGTCAATTTAAAAGTTTCAAAACTTGTTATAATTAGGTTGTGGGCACTCCAAACTACATGTGTCCTGAAATTCTAGCAGATATACCCTACGGCTACAAATCAGATATATGGTCTTTAGGTAGATATCTAGCAGCTAACCATTTTTAGTTTAGGGATAATTACAAAAACTACCACTGAGGTTTAATCTAGCTACAAAAAACTCCAGTAATATTTCAAAACTACAAAGACCCCTTAAAGTGTTACAAACGTCCTCTTGAGGTTTGTATTTACCTAACAAATGTCTTCTCTTAAGGGTGCACTTTGTAATGATAAAGAAATTTCAAGGTGGTATTTGTAAGTTTGAAAGATATAACTGGATTTTTCGTAATTAGGCTAAACCTCAGGGTAGCTTTTGTAATAAACCCTTGATTAATCTTTTGGTAATTTCCAGTCATATCTTTAACAATGGACTTTTCTTTTTCAGGTTGTTGTATGTTTGAAATAGCTGCCCATCAACCTCCATTCAGGGCTCCAGTAAGTTCCGCCCAAAACCCTTACCTTTTAAGGGAGTGCTTGCGAACACTTAAAAAAAGTAATTGGCATTTTTTGGCATAGTTTTTAGTGTTGTCAAATGCTAACGTCTACTTCCAATTCTGCATAAATTAATCATAAATCTAAAAACAGAAAGGTGTCGTTTGCTACAATAATCACTTCCTCTAAAAGCAAAAGTTTTTGCAAATGCTCCATTAATCTTCAATCAGAATTACGTGTAATTAAGCTCTCTACATTTGTTAAATTATCTATCTGCACAATGTCGATTAAACAGGATATGGCTGGACTTGTTAACAAAGTAAACAGATCTACCATTTCTCCTCTCCCTACACTATATTCTTCTTCACTGTAAGTGGATTTGTACTTCAACAAGGAATTCAGAAATGATTTCCATTTCATATAATAAATAGACTAACAACCCGTGTATGATATTGACATTGTAGGAAACAACTAATCAAAAGCATGCTTAGAAAAAGCCCACAACATAGACCGACGGTTCGTAACATGAATATACTTATCAACTATTTTTCGAAATTGTATAAAACTTTTATCTGATACCTTGATCTGATTTTAGGCTGCAGAGCTCCTGAGGCATCCACATTTACAACCATACCTCGCTCAATACACCAACTTATCTCCTGTTTTTCTTCCAGTAATGTCCGAAAAAGACTCAAACTGCAAATCACCGAGAATTCAGTTATCTGAAAAGCATACATATAACAAGGAGATCAATCCAAACAAGAAAGAGCTGATAAAAGAACCGAAAAAGGCCAAAAAGCCTCCTAGAAGCTCTAGGAAAAATAATTTGCCGACCTCATTCAAAACCGCAGCTGAAAATACAGGAGTTGACACAAATAGTTTTAATAAAAGTGAAGGTATCAACTCTGGATCGTCATCAGGATCAAGTACGCTGACCGATCAGCACGAAGATACTGAACAAAAAGAACATTCTCAGCAAGAACAATTTCCTGAATTGGCTAGATTACCAACTTTGTTGCGCTGGGATAGCGATAAAACTGAACCTGATCAACTGTTAGGCGAACAGAAAGCACAAGCTATGGAGTCATTGCTTGAGCTTTGCGCACAGCTTCTCAAGCGCGAACGGATTGAGGAACTTGCAGGTATTTTGAAACCGTTTGGGGAAGATGCTGTTTCGTCGAGAGAAACTGCTATTTGGTTGACAAAGGGATTGATTAATATTCAAAAATCCAGTGGAGAAGCCTAGCAGCTTTAATATGTTGGTCTTTTGTTGTAAATTGTATATTGTAGAACTGCTTGTGATTGTCTATGATAAATTAAGTTAACCTATTGTCTTCAAAAGCTTAGACTGGATTTTCATCACAAGTTAATTAGAGCTTGCTTGTATATCATGAGATTGTTAATATTCATTTAAGTAAAGCGCATGGAAGAAAACAAAGTGAATGTTTGAAAGATCCATAATCACAGTCCACAGACTATACTCTAACCAAGTATCTATTCTTGACTGAGAGTGAGAAGATACTCCATGCAATTTCAAAAGTCAAGCAAGAAAGTGTTGGGAAAACCAGTGCTCTAAAAATCGTTGGGCGCTAGTCGGGCGGCAGACTGGGACCTAGTGCCTAGGCGGGATTAGGCGGGACTTGGGCGGGGTTAGACGAGGCCTAATCGGAAGAATAACATAGGCGGACAAGAGGGGCCTAGCGCCTAGGCGGGGATTAATCGAAGCTAGACGGTGATTTTTAGAACAGTGGGGAAAACTAGTACCACTACAGAAAACAAGAAAATTCCAACGGAAAAAAATTGTTGGAATTTGGCCAATTACTGTTGGAATTATCGATTCCAATGGAAATTCCAACAGAAAATGCATCGTTGGTAAAATGGTCGTTGGAATGGCAAATTCCAATGGAAAATATTCCAACGGCACTTCCAACGGTATTTATCCATTGGAATATACAATCATTGGAAAAAAATCCAATATTTTTTTCCAACACTAATTCCAACTGAGTTATACCATTGGAATATATATAATCGTTGGAAAAAACTCAAACGATTATTCCAATGGAGTTATACTATTGGAATTTAGTCCAACGGTAATTCCAATTGGAATTTAGTCCAACGGTAATTCCAATGGTATATATCCGTTGGAATATTCAATCATTTTATCTCATTATCTAATATCTTTAACTTCCCAATAGGTCACCCATCATCAATTTGTCCCAAGACAAGCACGTTTAACTATGTAGTTTCAATATGATTCACTCCATAAGAGAAGATATATTTTATCGATATGGATAATACTATCAAATCTTTTAACCTCTATTGAAATTTTCCAACGGTATTGGAATTTCCAATGGAATTTTCCAACAACATGTTGTACCATTGAAATTTCCGTTGGAATTTTACAAACTCCGACGGAAATTCCAATAATTAATTCCAACATTTTGTTTACCGTTGGAATTTTTGTTTGAATTTTCCAATGGTATGTTTTAGCGATGGAATTTCTGTTTGAATTTTTAAGATTCCAATAATATTTCCAATGGTTTATTCCAATGATTTTATTACTGTTGGAATTACTGTTGGATTTTTCCAATGGTTTGTTGTGGTGTTGGAATTTCCGTTGAAATTTTAAATTCCAACGGGAATTCCAACAATTTATACCAACGGTTTTGTTTATCGTTGGAATTTTCGTTGGAATTTTCCAACGGTATGATGTAGCATTGGAATTTCCGTTGAAATTTTAAAAATTCTAATAGTTTTCTATTTCGTTGGAATTATTTTGTTGGAATTTGATTGTTTTCTTGTAGTGTACGTGTATATCAAAATGGCTATGGAAATTTGATCAGATTAACGGTATGAATACAGAATGTCGAGGCGAGAGTTAGACTCTTTCTCTTTAAGACGAGATTGCCCCGCTCACGGTGCGTACGGAATACGGCAATCGTCTCCTAAGATACAATGACAACTTTTTTGCGATACTTGCACTACAAATCGCAAGAACGATGTTTTTTGAACTCTCTTTTATGGACTTATGCAGAAAAAATAACAGAGTTTCGAGATGTTCAGATGCCAAAATGAGTTATGGGGACTCCTATTTATAGAACTATGGGTGCCCCTTCAGGGTGCAACCCTTGGTTCGGATCGATCACGATAGCCGAGATCATGCCTTCGATCAACGCCGCAATCGATGGTCCGGATCGCATCCAACCGAAGGCATACATCCTCGCACGCATCCTCGCACACTTTGGGCCGATCGTGTCGGTCATGGTGCCCCATTACCGAACATTGGACCGAACCCTGATTCGATTTTTCAAAACTTTAAGACTCCTTAAAGCTCCTCGTGACAATGCATACGCCCAATGCGACATGCCCGGGCCCCGGCTCCGGCTCGGACGTCCTCGGTGCTCTTTGAGCTAGCTTAAAGCTAGTCCAAAATTGATTTGTTCTACTAACGTGTACCATAAGGAGCTTCACTTGATTAATCCTTACTATTGATGAATTACTATATAAGTTAGCTAAATTGCTCCTTGTTTCCTATGTGGGATGTGACTTTTCACATTCCCACCCTTTCACATTTTAATAAAATGCATGTTAAGTGGCTTACTTTATTAATTAAGCATTACTTTCTCATTCACCTGATATGGTTTTGAGAAGTTCAAAATACTCATCCACCTGCGATGTAGATTACATTTATCTCATTTATTTTTTATAACAAATAAATGATTCAATAATTGGTCAAAATCGGGTCAAAATCCAATATCCATAAACCAATTTCAACAAAAAGTAGAGTAGTGATCATGAAAATCTTTTCACTATGCTGCAAGTATACAGTGTAGCTAGCAGATAGCAGCGAGCAAGGTCGTATTCCTCAGGATGAATACGAAACACTTAGGCTATAGTAAATATCGTATTCCAATTTTATTGAAACGGTCGAAAATCACAAGTTTATTTATTTATCTAAACTAAATCTAAATTAACAACTAAAATATTTATAACTTTTTAAAGACCCGAACTCCACAAGTTTTCAACAAATACGAAAGCAACTCCAGGCACACAATCTCAACATGCTTCCTCAATATTAATCCCAATTAATGTTTCATCAAAACCAGTTTCTATGTATCTATGGGTTCAATTCCTAAATTAGTTTATTCCCTCTTATGGGTGGCGCATAAACAGTTGATTAATAACAATTGTTAGTGAAGTACTCCCCATAAACAGTTATAGGTCTCCTGACTCGTTATACCTGTTTATGTCTGAACTCGTTTTTCGTTCGTTAGAACTTAGAACTCATATCCTGAATTATGAACTAACAAATATATGACATACAAATTATTGATCAAATAATCTTCACGAAACAGGCACTCGAATTCATAAAATAGAACATAAAAACCAATTTAGAAAAACAATCAATATACAATTAACATGAATCCACAGTTTTGATTATGCCCTAGGATCAGAAATATTTAGCCCAACATATTTGACAACAAACTCATATTTTGAAATCAAATAATTTGACATCGTTTAAAGTACAAACAAGAGATCTAAACTAAGAGGATAGAACCCTTCTTGTCAGAATGGATCATTCTTCAAAATCTTGAACCCTTGTGTTTCCCTAGATGCAAAAGACCTTGTGGTGTTCTTCGTTGATTAGCGTGTTCCTCTCAGAAGTATGTAGATTTGTGTAACCCTAGTGTATTTTGTATATGGAATGTTATGAAGTTGTATTTTCAGATATATGGAGTTGTATTTTCGTCCAAAGCTTGGTCCTTCTTTATAGGTGCTTTGAGAGATCACTTGTAGACTCCCGACGGAATTAGAAAACAAAATCAGCCGCAGGACAAATCACACGGCCATGTGAATTGAGACGAGCAGACCATGTAATTGGTTTTGCTCTCTATTTTTGGCACGAGAAATTCGCAGGACCGTGTAATCTTATACGGTCTTTTCTGAAATTCTTCCCTCGAACAAGTCTCACTGACGTGTAAAAACACACGAGTACCATTCACATGATCGTGTGAATTCACACGGGCTGACCGTGTGCCTTGTTTTTTGTCGTTTTCTTTGCGCATTCGGTTGTCTTTTCAGATTCATCATTCTTGTTTGGGCCTTCCTACTGATATCTTCTCATTTTAGTTTTGTTTCCTGCAAAAATTGCAAGAATACGCAGTATCACGCCCTTCTAAGGAAAACAAGTAAAATACACTAAATATATATGCAAATGCATCAAATATGTATCAAAATAAGCCCCTAAATGCATCTATATTTTACACGTATCAAGTAGACCAAATTAAGAGAGTGTTTAAAAACACTTCTGCTTTTGGAGGATGTGATTTATTGTCGTAGAAGCGGCAAGGAGTTGAGAATCAGAAGGTGGTAGTGTTTGCAAATAGAAGCTGAAAAAGTGTTTGTGTATAAGTTGTAAACTATTTTTGTTATTTGTGTGTACAAGTCAAAACAAAAGCACAATTAGAAATATAAAGCACCACTCCCCACTACTTTTACAGAAGGTGAAAAGTGATTTTTTTCCCAACTAAAAATTATATCAATTTTTTTAGTGTTTGCAAACACTTTCTAAAGTTTTTATCTTTTTTGAGAATGAAGCGATTATATTAGAAACTTAGGAAAGTCTTTCATCTTCAGTATTGGGTATCGATCCCGCTGTCATCTCGCTCCGGATCACCATAGCCGACTGAATATTACAGATTCTAACAAATAAAACTATTACAATAATCCGCCTACGGGATAGGGATTACGGGATTACAAACCGATTCTAATAAAGCAATAAAATACAAGAAATATAATCGATTTTATATCCCGGGCAGAATCGAAAAATAGACAAAGAATCGAGTTTTTACCGACACCGTTGAATCGGCCGGAAGCCGGAACGGACTGCCACACGAGGTGGAAGTCGAGCTCGAATCCTTCGGCTCGAGAAATGTGAAGCGGACTCTTCACCGTCTTGCAAACCGGAAAGCACCGAAGGTTGGCCACAAAGAGAACCCCCCAACCCAAAAGCCGTCCAAACCCACAATCGAAAATCGAACGGATAGGAGAAACCACAAAGGAATCGACCAGGAGAACTTGGGCGGAAGTGACAAACCCAAAACCTCTCACCTTCACCAAATCGGACACACTCACGGAGGTATGAACGAACTAGCAAACACTCACCCGTATCTCAATGATTCACAAAGAATCGGTCAATTTCATAAAAAGAAGATCGGGCATAGAGGGGAGTGTTTTTTGACTTCTATGAAATGAGGAAAAATTGCTTTCGGCTCCCGTGTAGAAGGTAAGAGATTAGGTATATATAGATGTAATTAGGTTTAAGGAGGATTAGGGAAAATGGGCTGGTTGCTTTCCGGTTTTGTTCTATTGGGCCTTGGAAATGGGCCAAATATCCACATTCTCTACCTTGGCACAATTCCAGTTTACAAGACTCGAGTCATACACATATTCATCATCGCCGATCTTTCTCACTATACACATAGTACAGTGAGAATACAGTTATAGTAAGCACAAAGCAAACTATAACACAAAGGGACATCACAACAAGCATGCAGCAAGCTATAGCAACACGGGACAGGGTAGAACAATCTTATTGCACGCATGGTACATTAAGACAAGTTATAACAAGCACACAGCGAGTTATAACCAATAAAGTGCAGTATATCTGTTCAATCACGGGTATCAAAATTTAGAATTTTCAGGCATGCTAGAAATTTACTAACAGGCAAGCATTTGGTACCCATATCAGCAGGATTAAATTCAGAAGGTATCTTTTCAAGACTAACTAAGCCTTTTGCAACAATATCGCGTATACCAGATTGACTATCAGAAAACACAACAACATTATCATCAAGAAAACCAATTTCAGAAATCAAGCCTTTAAGCCAAACTGCTTCTTTTAACGCTTGATTCTAAAGAATATATTGATTGATTTTGTAGACAATGCAACAATGTGCTGTAACCGTGATTTCCAACTTATACATGAACCACACAAAGTGAACACATAAGTTGTTGTTGATTTTCTATTATCCCTATCATTGGCATAGTTAGAATCCACATAACCTTTCAATTTAACTCCATCTTTGCACTTAGAAAATTTCAGTCCATAATTCACAGAATGTTGCAAATATCGCAAAAGCCATTTAACAAAGACTCCAATGTGTAATTCCAGGATTAAACATGTATCTACTCAACCAACTAATGAGAATAAGCAATATCGGTCTAGTGTTAACCATTAGATACATCAGAACCTATAGCATTGGAATATGGCACATTCTTCATAGAATTCACATCATGCTCGGTTTTAGGGGATTGTTCTTTACTAAGCAAAAATGAGCACCAAATGAACATTGACGGGTTTTGAATCGGACATAGAAAATTTGCTCGAATTTTCTCAACATAAGAAATCGGTTTAGAAAAATAATAGAATTTTTTCTATCTCTCACAATGTTCATTCCTAAAATCCTTTTTGCATATCCTAGATACTTCATGTCAAACTTAGACTTAGACGCCAGCTTTTTAACATGCTCAATAGTTTTAACACATGGACTAATTAACAACATGTCATCAACATAAATCAACAAGAAAAAGGCACTTTAGCATTTTCTTTGAAATAAAGACAGTGATCGTAATTACTTCTTTTAAAATTAAAAAACATCATGCAATCATCAAATTTCTTGTTCCAACATCTAGGAGATTGTTTCAAACCATATGAGGATTTTTTCAAACAAACAAACAAAATCGATTTCTTATTATCCACAAAACCTTGTTTGTCTCATATAGATTTTCTCGGTCAAATCACCATGCAAGAAAACAGTTTTCACATCTAACTGTTTCAATTCCCAATTAAACTCGTGCAATCAAAGCAAACATGATTCTAATGATTTGTAAATTTCACAACAGAGCAAATATTTTAGTGTAGTCTATTCCTTCTTTTTGTGTGAAACCTTTCGCCACTAACCTAGCTTTATATCTCACAGAATCATTCTCATTCTTTACTTTAAACAACCACTTACAATCAACCAACGAACAATTTTCAGGTTTAGGAACAAGTATCCAAGTGTTGTTAACATGTAAAGAGTTCATTTCTTCATGCATAGCATTCAACCACTCTTGAGAATGTTCAAATTTTAAAGCATCTTGATAAGTTTTAGTTCACAATTATCAATAGACTCAAACACAGAAAACACATATGAAATCATTTGAAAATCATCAAATCGGGTAGGCTGTCTAATATTCTCAACATGCAGATTTTTAGTTTCATCAATATGGCTCAAACCAAGCAATTGCTCCACCTTATTTGGAGCCGGTTCAGATTCAGGCAAAGGCATAGTAGCAGATAAACAAGGAAAATCAGATTCATTGAAAATGACATCTCTACTAGTTATAGCTTTAAATCCAGGTTCACCCCTAAGTCATAATCTATATCCTTTCACACCTTCAAGATATCCTAAAAAAACACATTTTTTAGATCTTGGTTCAAGTTTATCACCTCTTTGATGAACAAATGCAAAGACAACCAAAAACCTTCAAGTTCGAAAAATCAATTTTTTTACGGAAAAAAGCAGATTCAGGACATTTTCCTTTCAAAACACTGACGGAGATCTATTTATCAAATAAGCGGTAGTATGAACAGCTTCACCCCAGAACCTTTTTGAAAGTCCAGGAAGCAAGCATGCTCAGGACCCTTTCAAGTAAGGTTATATTCATACGCTCAAAGAACACCATTCTGTTGAGGCGTATAAGGCACAATTTTATGCCTTGAATACCAAATTCAAGACATAAGTTGTCAAACAAGTTATTGCAAAATTCAAGACTATTATTTGTCCTAAGAGTTTTAATCCTTTTCCGTTTGATTCTCAATCAAAATTTTCCAATTTTGAATTTTTCAAACACATCAGGTTTGTTCTTCATTAGGAAAACCCACACTTTTCTTGAAAAACATCAATGATAGACAAAAATACCTATTACCACCTTGAGTAGGTTCACTAGATGGACCCCACACATCGCATGCAAATATTCAAGTATATCGGTGCAGGCATGCATTGATTAGGAAATGGGGATACGGGGAATTTCACTTTATGTTGTTTGCCCAACACACATGAGTCACAAAAAGGCATACAAGATAGAACATCACTACCAAAACACCTGACTTTGTGCAATATCTCAAGACCTTTACTACTCATGTGACCAAGTCTTTTGTGCCACAAATCGGTTTTATCCTCTTGTACAATATTCACGAGAATTTCTAGCAAAAGACACGGGTTTACCAATGCAAACATACAAATTATTCCTTTTGGCGACTTTGAAAATCACTAAAGAACCTTTCAAAATTTTCATTAATCCATTTCCAAACCTACCTTCTAATCCATCATCTTCTAATGCAAAGACATGATATCAAATTATTGCATAAATCGAGGCACATGTCTAACATTTTTCAAAGTGTATGCATAACTTGAGAATCAAATTTCAAGCAAATATCAAGCAATTCCAAAAACATTACATTTTTTCTCATTGCCATAGAAACAAAACTATTTTTAACTTCTTTATAGTTCGAAAAATATTTTTAAATGGGGACATGTGAAAGGTGCAAGCAGAATCAATTAACCATTCATTTTCACACACGTAACTTGAATGCACTGAGAATTCACAATAGGCACGTCACATATTCAGTCACCATAAAAATATTACCGCATTTTCACTACTAGAAGCCAAATTTACTTGATCATTAGGCGATTCTGGTTTCCTTTCTTACTAGGGCAATCTCTAATATAATGACCTACCTCACCACAATTATAACATTTTCTTCCCTTAGGCCTAGACTTAGACCTAGTCTTGCTTTTTCCTTTTTCTTGATAAAATTTTGATTTTGATGATTATCCGGTTTTTGTTGGTTACCAAACCTATGTTGGGACCTACCCGAACATGCATAACCTCACCCGGTCCGCCTACCACCCTTATTAACTTTTAAATCAAGTTCCTTGTTTTTTAAGCCATTAACAACGATGTCAAGAGTAATAAAATCTCTACCATACTTAATAAGCGATTTAACATCACTCATGCGATTCAGAATTGCATTTAAAAGCACAATACGAGTGTAATCATCAATATTTTTATCACCAGTCACTTTATATCTTGAATTAACTTGGTAAACACATCAAAATTTTCATCAACATCTTTGTTTAAATCCAATTTAAACATAAAAAATTTTCAAGTAAAAACAACTTACTAGGTAGGGAGGTTTGAGTATATAACTCTTTGCAGTTTATCCCACAATTCTTTAGAGACTTTTGTTTACCAACTTTTCTTAATACTGAGTCGGACAAATTCAAGATAATAGAAGAATAAGCATACTCATCGAGTTTCACTTTGATTTCTTTAGTATCGTGTCAACATAGGTGTTCGTAATAGCTTTATACACCTTTTGTTGCATTAAAATACCTTTCATTTTTGTTGCCAAATAGAGAAATCGGTTTTGCCATTAAACGGTTCAAGATTATAACGGACATAGCCATTTTCAAAAAACACAACAGTTTAAGAAAACAACACCACACAAAGTAGGTTATATCACAAAACCAAAAAACACACAAATTCGAGAGAATACGGAAGCAATTCTCAAGGCCACAAAAATGCGAAAAATAAGCAAACGGACAAAGAACTCGAGGAAGAATAAAAGGCTCACACAAAGAACCTAAAATTCTCTGACAAGCAAATCCCAACAAATAAAACCGCGGCAAGCGGTATTTAAGCTACACAAGTAATAAACCCGCTACAAGCGGTATTTAAGCTACACAAGCAATAAACCCATGACAAGCGGTATTTAAACTAAGAAAGCAATAAATCCACGGCAAGCGGTTACGCTACGAAAAACAAGAAAAGAGAAGTTCAAGCCGCTTTACAGGAGCGAAACCTGCGGTAAGGGTTTTGTACCACCACAATGGGGATGCTCGATACCATTTGTTGGTATCGACCATTTGTCATCTCGCTCAGGATCACCATAGCCGATTGAATATTCTGATTCTAACAAATAGAACTATTACAATAATTCGCCTACGGGATAGGGATTACGGGATTACAAACCGATTCTAATAAAGCAATAAAATACAAGAAATATAATCGATTTTATATCCCTGAGAATCGAAAAATAGACAAAGAAGCGAGTTTTACCGACACCGTTGAATCTGGCCGGAACGGACAGCCCCACGAGGCTGGAAGTCGAGCTCGAATCCTTCGGCTCAGAAATGTGAAGCGGACTCTTCACCGTCTTGCAAACCGGAAAGCACCGAAGGTTGGCCACAAAGAGAACCCCCAAACCCAAAAGCCGTCCAAACCCACAACCGAAAATCAGAACGGACCGGAAAAACCATAAAGGAATCTGACCGGAGAACTTCGCCGGAAGTGACAAACCCAAAACCTCTCACCTTCACCAAATCGGACACACTCACGGAGGTATGAACGAACTAGCAAACACTCACCCGTATCTCAATGATTCACAAGGAATCGGTCAATTTCACAAAGAAGAAGATCAGGCATAGAGGGGGAGTGTTTTTGGCAGCTTCTATGAAATGAGGAAAAATTGCTTTTGGCTCCCGTGTAGAAGGTAAGAGATTAGGTATATATAGATGTAATTAGGTTTAAGGAGGATTAGGGAAATGGGCTGGTTGCTTTCCGGTTTTGTTCTATTGGGCCTTGAAAATGGGCCAAATATCCACATTCAGGAATAAGATGAGTGAGTTCAACAGGAAAAGAACCAACAAGCAGATTACTACAAGAAAGCGAGAAAATGAATCTAGCTAGGTGATGTGCCAACATGTTGGCTGATCTTGGGATATATCGCAAGGTACATGAGTCGAAGGTGGTACGGAGTTCCGTATGTCTTCGTTCACACTTCCAAGATATGTGAGGTTCGGTTGAGTCTGGTGATATGTCTGGGCTAGCGTCAGACAGTCCGCTCCAACTCGACACACTTGAGCTGGAGTTCCTTGGCTAGCTTTAGACCTTCCCGGCATGCGATGGCCTCTAGGATGTCAATGGAGAATTCTTGGTTGTAGCGTTGGGACAATGCTTTTATAACTTCCCCATTGTGTGCTCGTATCACCACGCCAATGCTTGACTCTTTTCCTTTAAAGATCGAAGCGTCTGAATTGATCTTGAAAAAGTCTACCCTTGGCCATGTCCAATGCATCTCCTTGACTGCCAATGTTAATCCCCTATTATCAGTCCTGACATCTTGATAATCTTGTAAACACTTCGAGGATAAAAGAAAGCATTCATGGTGGGTGAGTTCTTTGCCTTGAAATGTTCTCAAGTTTCTCGCATACCACAAAACCCACAGGTGCAAGGCAAACAGAGCTGCTAAAGTTTCATTTCTGAATTTAGTGATTCCATTTGTCAAGTCTGCTATCGAAGCTGAAGAAATGGTAATCGTCGGGTCTAATCGAAGTGGTGAAGCACGCCAAAAGAAAGAGCTCCAAGGGCAATTGCGTAGCGCATGTTCCACTATTTCGATACCTTCACCGCAACGCTCACAATACGGTTTGGGGACCGCTTTACGTTGAAATAATGCCGAAGCGTCCCTCCATGTCGACAACATGTTTCTAAATCGAGAATCCAAGGCCAAGCCAACTTTGTACCCGGATTTGATGTTGTATTGACCATTAGTCGTAAAATGCCAAGCCCCTCGCACCAGTAATTTCTTAGCGGAACATTCAGAATTATTTGGGCATCCTCACGGAGTAAATATGTTTCTGACCATTTCTACATTCCATTGTGATGTGTCCTCCTGTATTAGTTCACGAACTACCATCCCCTCCTGTCAATCTCCATTCGGTAAGCAAGGGTAAAAACTATTATTGGACGACAACCAATGATCTCTCTAGATACAAATAGAACTACCGTCCCCAATTAGCCTTCTAGATCCTTTCCGAATGATGTCTCTTCCCGCTACAATACTTCGCCAGGTAAAACTGGGGTTATATCCGATTGTAGCCGTTAGAAAGTCTCCGTTAGGGTAGTATCGGGCTTTTAGGGTGCGGGCTAATATAGAGTTATCATCTTGAATTAATCTCCACCCTTGTTTGGCTAGCATGACTTTGTTAAAAATAGATAGCTCCCTAAAGCCCATACCTCCTTGATCTTTCGATTTGCATAGGGAGTTCCATTGTAGCCAATGAATTTTCCTTTCATCTCTCCTCTGCCCCACCAGAAATTTGCCATCAAAGAGTTTATTTTTTGGCATATTTTAGCTGGGACTTGGAAGCAACTCATTATGTATGTGGGTATCGCTTGCGCCACGGATTTTAGCAATATCAATTTCCCCGTTACCGATAGTGTAATAGCTTTCTAGTTTTTCAGTTTTTTCCCAACTCTGTCGACTAGCGCACTAAAAATATTCTTTTTTGATCGGCCCACATGTGTTGGCAGCCCAAGATATATTTGGTGTTTGTCGACTTTCTGAACTCCTTGGCGGTAAGCGAGAGATAAAACATTGGCCAAGTCGACACCCTTGCTAAACGTAATTTCCGACTTCTCAAAATTCACCACTTGTCCCGATGCCTCCCCGTATGTGGTAATGATATTCTGGATTTCCTGAATTTCATTGTTGGTTGCTCGCCCAAATATTATGCTGTCATCCGCGAAGAAAAGGTGAGAAACAGGCGGTGCCCTTCTACAAACTTTAAAGTCGTGGATGTTCCCCACCAGCTCCGAGCGCTTGATAAGAGACGAGAAAGTCTCTGCACAAAAGAGAAAAAAATAGGGGAAAGAGGGTCGCCTTGGCGAAGGCCTCGGCTGGGGGAAAATATATTACCAGGGATGCCATTAGTGAGAATAGAATATGAAACCGTAGAAACACATCGCATAATAAGAGATGCAAAATGTTGAGGTAAGCCTAGACGTAACATGACCTGATGTAAGAATTCCCACTCAACCCTGTCATAGACCTTACTCATGTGGCAGTGTTTGATTTCATCGCATGAAAGATCTCAAAGGCTAAAAGGGCATTATCAGTGATTAAACGACCTGGGACAAAAGTTGATTGGCTCGGGTGGATCATATGAGTAAGGGCATTTTTAAGTATTTGCAATGACTTTAGTGATAATTTTAAAGATTGTATTGCATAAGCTAATAGGCCTAAAATCACTAGGGAGGGAGGGATGCTTCTTTTTGGGTATCAGAATGATATGGGTATGGTTAAGGAGGGGAGGGATCGACATGGTTATTAAGAATATTAAGGATGGTGGCAACAATGTCCTTTTTAATAGAGGACCAAAACTATTGGAAAAAGAGAGCAGGCATACCGTCGGGCCCAGGGGTCTTTGAGGGGTGCATCTGGGATAGTGCTACGGCAATTTCTGACTCGTTGAATGGCGCACCAGTTTCAGTTCTGAATTCGTCCGGTATTCCAGGATTTATTGCGTCCAGGACCCTAGTGAAATTTGAATCAGTAGTAGACGTGAACAAATTCTCGTAGTAATGTTGGAACACTATCGCCATTTCGCTCTGGTCCTCTATCTACCATCCAGTTGTATCTAAAATTTTCTCAATGAAATTTCGCTTATGTCGACCACAGGCCACTTTATGGAAGAATGCCGTATTTTTATCCCCGTCTTTCAACCAGTTAGCTCGGGACCGTTGGAACCACATGGTTTCCTCGCGCCGCATAAGGGTCGTAATCTTTTTTTTCCAATACTTTTGCTGCACTTATATTGGTGCACACGGGTGGTAGGGCTTGGATTTCTGCCAATTGGTTGCGTGCATAATCAAGTTGTTTTCTGATCATGCCGAAATGTGACGATTCCCATCGGATGAGAGAGACACCCAATTGATGAATTTTTTCTTTGGTCTGCATTGGGGTATCACTTTCCGGATGAGAGTTCCACGCCTGTTGGATGAACGGCTTACACGAAGCATCTTGTAACCACATTTTTTCGAAGTGAAACATGTGTTTTTTCTTATATTGCCACGCCATTTAGACATCGCCCAAGTCAAAAGGATTGGACAGTGGTCCGACGAGACGCGAACAAACACTCTATAAAGTTGAAGACACAGAAAAAGTGCTTTTATATGTATGTTTATGATTTTGTTATGACATCTATGTAGTTGAAAAAATATGAGTTCAATTACTATCATATATAAAACTGAAGTTGTTAGTTGTTCCCTCAAAAAAAAAAAAAAAAAGTTGTTAGTTGTAGATAGTATAAGTGATTTTTAGGTAAATTTATAGGATTCTCCCACACCCACCACACAAACACATAGGGGCTCATGTCTTAGAAAATTGTATGCCCACAGAGATCCTTGTCATCTTTCAAGTTTCAACTGTGTTACTCTTCACGTTTCAATATATCCTCCTGTGAAAGTTAACCATTATGTGTTTCTCAAAAAAAAAAAAAGTTAACCATTATGTGCTTCAAACAAATTGCTGCATCTATAGATAATCCAAAGAGGGCTATATATATATCCATTTACTCTTCTTGTAAACGTATTGTTGGGTTATGGTCATTTGCAAACGTGTACACCTCAAGCTAAGCAATATCTTTCTTGAAGCAATGCTGTTGGCTGTTGCTTTTTTTCCTGTGTAATTCATTTCTTCGTTTAAGTGAGTCTTGAAAACTCTTAGCCAAATCACTTTTGTTTCCAAGATCACTGAGCTGGTATTTTGAGACAGTTTCCATGACTAAAATGAGGGCCTTAATTGAAAACTGTACCTAACAACTATACCTTCAGGCGTCATGTATTTGCCCAGAAAGAAAATGAAGCGTGAAATGAAATCTCTGGGCCATGGTTCGCTTTCGTGCTAAACAAAGACAAAAGACAGTAGTTTCAGACAGATTTAATAACCGACCTTTTGCATTTTAAAAGACTGTTTTGCTTTTCAAATTATTATTTTATTAGAAGAAACATTACTGTGATTATCATCATCACACAATCATAATATTTTACTTAAAAAATTATCATAATATTTCTATTTTATATATATCCAATTACATTCTCAAAATTTATTCTTATTTTTCAAACATTTTTTTCACACCATTCTCTCAAAAATTATAAAGGAATGGAACTAAAGGTCAACCAAAATCACACTCTTAATTTTTTTTTTGTTTCAGAAACTTTTTTCATTCAAGAATAACAATAGAACTTTGAGTTGGTCTCTTGTCAGACAGTCTGACGGATCTAATCTGTCAGACGGAGCCCCATACTCATCCCACCCCTTCTTTCCCAAATTACCCCTGCCCAAATTCCGTAGGCTCTACCAACTCTCTTCCCTCTCCCCACTGCCACAATCTTCTCACTATCCACGCTTTGCATCATTTGCTTAAGAAATCAAAAGGCAGTCCTATTCCATTTCAACTTCACCCTCCCCATAAAATTTGTTCCTCGTTTTGCCCTGGACAAGATTTACTGCACCCCATTAATTGCACTCCACTACAACATTGAAATTTTTTATGTTCACAATTGGATGTATGGTTAGTTGAGTCCCATTTTAAGTTCTCTCTTGATTATTCATCAATGCGAAATGACGTTGAAGACTCACATTGTAATTAGTACTGAATGTCCATTATGGAAATACTATTATGCTGTATTTATAAAAATGAGGCTTAAAAACTGGTGCTGGTTGATTCTCAAATGTTTATAGTATTTCAATTTTTATCTTGTTTTACATTTGGTGTAAACTAATTCATCCATTATTCTTCGAAAGGACTGTTAATACTTTTTAGAAGGACGGCTAATACTTTTCAGAAGTACTGTTAATACATTTCGGGAGAAAAATTTAATTATATTCAGGGAAACTATTAAAATACTCTCCAGGAAACTAGTGATACTTTTTCGAGGAACTACTAATACTTTTTTGAGGGACTGCTAATACATTTCGGGAGTATATTCATTAGAAATATTAAAATACTTTTCAGGGAACTACTTATACATTTCAGAAGAACTGCTAATACTTTTTAGAATGACAGTTAATACTTTTCAGAAGGACTGTTAATACCGGTCGTCCCTGAAAATTACTAAAACAACACTGCTAGTATTACGGGAATGCCACCGGATCCGCGGGTCAGATCCGTCTAACAGTCAGACCAGACCCGTTAGACGGTCTGACAGAGTTTTTGTATAAAACTTTATTTAGAAAAAAAGAAGATGAATTTTGACAATGCTATTGAGGTTAGTATTATAAATATTTTTAAATGTTTACAAGTGATCGAATATTGAAGGGAAAAAGTTTTTCTAGCAAAACTTTTGCAAATCTTTTGACAAAACAAGCACTATTCTAATTTACTTAATTGACAAAGTTTTAGTGTCAAGTAAATTTTCAAGATTTTATTCCGATGTGTGGAAAAGAAAAACATGATATTTAAAAAATAATAATCAACAAGCACTTTTAAGGAGAATTAAATAAAACAAAATTATAACAATGTTGTTGTTGTCCAGACAATAAAGTAAAGGACCAATGTATAATAATGCAAAATTTGATTTCAAACCCCTGCCAGCCCATTCGAACGTTACACCATTTCTTTCAGGTGGGTCCCCTCCTCCAACGTTCATATTCTAACGTTAAGAAAAGCATTTAGCCTAACCTAATAAAAAAATCAAGCTTATTAATTTAACCGTTACATCCTGCAATCGGTCTATAAATACGAATGTTTCTCACCTCTTTATCCCATCAAAATACTCATCCCTCTGTTTACACGAACACCCAAACATACTCCCAAAGCTTTCTGCATCTCTCTGAAAACACCACCAAATTAATGGCTCAAATGAGAATCTCCGTAGCCGCATTTTATACCGTTCTCGTGGTGCTCTGTTTCCTCTCCGTCGCCGTCACAGCGCAGGATAGCATCTATTCGCCGGCACCGGCGCCGGGGCCCGACGCCGGAGCTGGATTCGCAATGAGCAGTTCCAGTGCTTTCATTTGCTTCTCCGTGTTGCTGTCTTTTGTTGGCCTTTTCCTGCATTAGAGAGATACACAGAGGATTTGTGGAAGAGTTATATGGGATTTTATTTATTATGCCGATTCTTTTGAGTGATGGGAGTGGATTTGGTTATTGCTTTTTCTGATTTGGGGTTTTTGTGGTGATTTGATTTTTCAGTTTTTTGCCCTAACTTTTGGTTAGGGTTTGATTTTATATATATAAATCATGTTTCGTCTCTGTTATGGGGATGTATTATAATTATATTATAATGAATAATATGATGCAGTTATTTCCCATATTTGGTTTTTGTTGCCCAGAATATTGCAGTCTCCATTACGCCCATGTTTAGTGAGGCTGAGAAATTGTTTGCCTTGAATTTGATCTTTGTGTTTTCACTCAATAATATTTTAAGAAATAAATAGAATAAATTTAAATAACTTGAATTATGTGATACTTAAATACGTTAAATTTTTAACATGCTCGATATTCATAATTTTATAATTAATTAAATAATAAAAAATATGTCTAAAAATATCAAACTATTTGAACTTGACTCACACTGGGATCTATTTCCAAGTCCAGTTTCCAATGTTAGAAAATAAATCTTCAGACTTCATTGATTTTTTGTGTGATAATTAAGAATATATTTTGTTTGTTGTTGTATTATTATTATGGTGTATGCTTTTGTTACCGTTTTTTAAGTCTATTTTTGACATATATTTGCGTCATTGTAGTGCAAAATTATTTGGTTATAGTTTTTAAAATGCGTTTTCACTTTTCCGTAGATTTGCATAATTGTGGTGAAACTTTGTTTGATTGTGTTTCTAAAAGAACATTTCTATAAATAAATTAAAAAAAAAAAGTGAAAACGGAAAGTGATTTAAATGGAATATGGAATATTGCTTTTGAAAAACATAACATACACGGAACTTTTAAAGTTTAAAAATAATTCCAACAACATGACAATAACATATACGTTTTTAGAAGTTGCACATGATTCAATCTAAGACAAGAAAATACGAACACGAAGATACAACAATCCGTAGAGTAAAATACTAATAATTATAACGTAGAATTTTAATTTATTTATGTTATAAATATTTTTGATTTATTTGAGAGGAATAAACCAATATTATTGTTTAGGGAAGAAAAAGTTCGAGATGGACTTTATATAAAATGTCATAGCTAAAATTTGGATATTGTGTGCATAACCAACAATATTTAAAGATTTGTTTTTTAATGAGATTTAAAGATTACAAAGTGTAATAGTGAAGAAATTAAGTGCCTCGAAAACATGAGATGATTAGTTTCTTTAATTACTTTGTAAATGAAAAAAATATAATTATTGTAGATCTTATTTATTGGATAAATAAAGGCCTGAAAAATAGTAATTAGTTAGTGTTTGATTATTATATACACATTCAATTGGATTTATATAAGTCTAGTAGCATGATTTTATCATAAATAATCTATCAGCTCTTCTTCTTGACATCATCTCTATAATGTTATTAGTAGCATCTCTATTGATATTCAAAATTTTACATAATAAATTTTTCAAAATTTTACATAATAAATTTTTAACAACTAGCCATGGAAGAGAAAAGACATATGATTTTCTTAGGTTTTATCTTTCTATTTCTTTAATATATTAATTTAATTTTTCTTTTATTTAATTATATTAAGAGTATAAAAGAAACTCTGAACAGGGAGAGTAATACTCTAATTGAGGTACTAAATTACATTAAAAAAAACTTTCCTTTCCAAATACATATATAGTGTATAGAATATTATTAATCATACAGTTGATTCTGCTGAAATTTTTTTTTTCCAAAATTAATATCTAATTTTTTATTTAAAATCAACTATGTCTGCTTTTGAAAATAGTATGTTAGAGCATCTTGAGTATAAAACTTTAATACGTGATTTTACATCTGAAAAATAAGAAAGATAAATAAATTTCTATAGTTTTTTTAAATAATATTTTATCTTGCTTAGCCCCTTCTAAAATTTTGTCTCAGGCCCCATATTTTCTTGACACGGCCCTGGCTAAATTAAGGGTATGCTAGCATTGTATGTTCAAATTTTGAAAAGCCATTTTATCATTTTATACTACTTCAAATTTCAAAATTGTATTTGTTTGATCTATTTTTAATATAAATGTCCATTTTCGTTCTTCGTTGTCCATAGAAATAATATCTCCAACCTATAATTTATGGGTGGCGCTATTCACACCCCTAGAATTGATTAATACATCCACCTCCATATAATTGCAAAAATGTTATTCACTTAAAAAACTATATTACCCTTCTTTAATCAAGAAGTTCTAAAGACACCCACATTCAGTGGCGGACCTATATATTAGGGGAGGCAGGCAGGATATATTTTTTTTTTCCTTTTTTATATGTGCAATTTAGTATAATTTCCATTTGGCCCCCCGATCATTTTTTTAAGAAAGACAAGTTATGTCAATTTTGGATTGTAATTTATGTACTTTGGGATGCTTAATGATGAGTATTAACATTGTATTTAATGCAAATATATAATATATTTTGAATTTTATTAAATATTCGATCTTCTATTTTTTGGCCCCCCTCACTGCCGAATCCTGGTTCCGCTCCTGCCCACATTCTTCTTCTTATTGAACAAAGTTGAAACTCTTTTTTATAAGCCTTAGATTTTTCCCAACACCCAAATTGTTGCAGATATGGACAACAAAGAATTCCTATCCCCAAATAATAAAAGTATATTTTTAGTTTACAGCTTAAAGTATATTATTCTCAAATTTTCAAGTTGAAAAATACCATCAGGTAATAGCAGTATGACACTTCGCACAATCACACACTATGGCAAAAAATCCATCGTGACATGTAGCACGATGCCAAAATCGTGAAAAAAATCAATCGTGCCATGTGGCATGATGGCCAAGAATTCATTATCCATCGTGCCATATATGGCAAAAAATCCGACGTGTCATCGTGCAACCTAGAGCTTTTTGTGTCATTGTGCTTTCTATCGTCGTCTTCCCCAACATAATCAACCAACATACATACAAAATTACCCATACAACTATCCAACATTTACCCAATATTTACCCATTAAATTCTACTTAATTGAGATCGAAGTTGATGGTGATGGTGACACATCATCATTCTCATCCTCTATTACCGGTCTTTCTCGGTAAGTGACCAAGTCTTGAGCCATCGTCAATAGCATAGTAATTTGCACAGATTACTTTATGGGTGTATTTAGTATTTTTCTTTTTTTTTTTTGGGGGGGGATTGGGGAGGGGGAATAGTACAAGGGTTAAATTGGAAATTATGGGGAGTGTATTTAGTAATCATCTTATATTTTAAAAAGTAGGTAGGATGTATTTAATAAGTGAGTGTATTCATCAACTTTGGGGGTGTGAAAAGCATCACTCTTAATTTATATTTCCAACCCTATATATATACCTAATCTATCACTTGTTAATTTTTTTTAGGTATCATTTTTTTCCAATCATTTCTATTCAAATTATTGTAGTGGGTTCCACCTCTACTAATGATAATATAATAGCTACTTAATGAGACCTACAACTTTTAAATCATCACTAGTCTTTTACCTATGCGATGCACGATGTGTATATCTGTGAGACATCTGTTTTGTACTGTTACATGTGATTTTTCTAATAGTTACATGTATTCTATCTCCTGCATTTAAAGACGCCAACATCCTTGCGTAGAATCATCCCAGTTGGTAACCGTATAGAATGGGACGGGGATCCCCATTGAATTCTGAGATGGAAGCGGAGATGTGATTCCTCTTCTCTAGAACTAGGGATAGGACATGGACAATATTTATTAAGTCGATTTATAATTTTTATTTTTATAATTCTAAAAATCAATCCAAGAATCCGTTACAATTTTACTTATTCTCATTCTTTATTTTACAATTTACGGATTTATGTTATCTATGTTTAAGAAGGAAATAGTGATTGCAAAAAGTTTTAAATTTCAAAAAATAATTTAAATACAAAGATAATTAATTTGATTATAAATAATACGATTAAATAATAAGAAAATAATTATTATAAACTATAATAAAATCTCTTTAGATATGAAATATTCGGTTATGTGAATATGAATTATATCTATTTATAGAACATGTTTATCTATATGAAAGTAAAAGTTTGAAAAATATTTTAATTTTCCAATGTTGATCTTTTTACTATTCCAATGCTTAATATTTTATAAATTGTATTTTCAATACAATCAATAATAAAGTCATTTCAAATTTTAATATTTTTTGGGGTTTAGAAAGATGAACAATTGTCAAAATTATCAAATGAATTAAACAACAATCGTGCTTTATAGTTAGCAATGCATTTTTAAGGGAAAATGAAATGTTTCGAAAAACTGAAAACTATTTTATTTTTACATATACATGTATCTAAAAGAATTATAAAACATATAAATTCATATCTAATTCCAAGTGTACAATTTTGAAACTTGAATATCAAAATACGTTGAGAAATATAAAAAATAATTTCAATTAACATGAATAGTACATTAATATATAAAAAATAATTTTTATAGATAATACTATTATGAATATAATTTCATATCCAATAAATCTTAATTCTCTTTTTACA
This sequence comes from Rehmannia glutinosa, assembly GCA_016081115.2. Taxonomy (NCBI): domain Eukaryota; kingdom Viridiplantae; phylum Streptophyta; class Magnoliopsida; order Lamiales; family Orobanchaceae; genus Rehmannia; species Rehmannia glutinosa. The sequence goes on along the minus strand of CM071924.1, from coordinate 76,967,554 downwards.
TAAATATATATAATGCTATGTATAGATACATATGATATATAAAATTTGGATACATATGTTGAGATATTTTCTTCAATAAAAATAAGTATTTTTTGATTTAATTTAATCAATTTAAATATAATTATATATAATTATTAAGAAATTGGCTAGGACCAAATAACAACTATATATATAATAAATAACCAAACTACACGAATATACAAATTGATGTCCAATAGCTCAAACACATAATTTTTAAGTTCATTACAAATTAGAAAATAATAAGTAAATATTTCTTATATTTTATATTTAATTATGTTTTTTTTATTTTATATATGCAATACGGGCGACAAATCAAGATCGTAAAAGGGTTAATTTGATATATTATACGTCAAAAATAGATCAAAACGAAAAAATTATTAATTTAAAGAAAAAATTAAATACAATAATTAATTCGTACACACGCAGACTTGGAAAACAAATTTTACATAATTTTATTTTTTATATTATTTTAAAAAGTGATTATATAAAGAAAGTTGACAACCAAACACGATGAAATACCAAATTTTTATCATTTCTTATTTGTACTGTATTTATTTTAATTAATTATTATAGTAATCGAAAATGAGCGGGAAAAATTCAACATATTATTCTCGGGACTTCTCTTTTTAGGGATGTCAATTTTGCCCCAGTCCACGAGTACCTACTTCGTCACGTTTGGGTGGCGCCTTGTGACCCGCGGCGAGGCGGGGAGGGGTCGGGTGGGTCTGAGAATCACTTCCGTCTCACGGGTACCTGCCTCACCCCATCTATTTTTTAATATATTTATTATATAATTTTCGTATATAATATATGTTATAATATAATTTTTATCTTTTCATGTTATATCTAGCATTTATAAATTGAAAATAACAACTTTTATAAAGAAAATTTGAAATATATTAAAATTAAATATTTAAGTTTATTTAATTCGGGAAAGGACGGGTCAACCTGTCCCGTGACCCGCGGCAAGTCGACTTGCCCCATTCCGCTCTAAGGGCGGATGTTTTTGGGTCTTTAGATACCCGACCCGCCCCATTTCCATCCCTATATCTTTTAAATATATATATATATATATATAATAAAGTATCATATACTAAATTAAAAATATATACAAAATATGTCCCCCAATTACGATCTTCACATCTTATTATGTACATAAAATTTCGAAAATTTATACTATAAAACGAACTTTTCCTGTTTATAAATATTTCAAAACTATTGAAGCATGCATATTCTTCATTTAGGAATCAAATCGTAGTCTAGTTGTTAAAATTCTCATATCCAGACAAGAGGTATGTAGTTTGATTCCCATTAGTCCCGCCTCCAAGATTTGTCCTGAGAAATAAAATATTCTTTATTTGTACCTGTATAAAATAGCACATATATCATTCATCTAAACACGTTTTCATTTTTCACACAAAAATCAATTCACAACTTACATTTCATTGGAAATAATTAAAATTGAAAATATCCATAGAAATGAGATTATACTAGGATATATAAATCGCAGTTTCAAAACAATTTATACATAAGATTTGGGTTAAAGAGGGGCCAAGGGGAATATGGTTTTGTTAAACCCGAGTAATTCCATCAGTACTATTTGGAAAAATATATGTTGCTTTAGGGCCTTTGACTTTTATTTTCAAATGTCATCATTTTTATTTGTATTCTTTGAAACTTGAAGATAGGGCTGGCAAATCGTTCGTGCCGGGCTGTTATCGGGCCGGCGGTCTATTCCATGCCACCCATGTGGGTGGCACCCAAGTGTGAGGATCCACCCTTGGATCCTCACATACACACACACACTCACATGGGTGTGTGAGTGATCCAAGGGTGGATCACTCACTTGGGTACCACCCCACTTGGGTGGCTAAGAATTTCCCCGGGCCGGCATGATAATGGTACGACACGATAAACCCAAACACGAACACAATACGATAAGCTTAACGGGTTTGAAATTTAAGCCCGAGCATGACACATTAAAAGCACAAAAAACACGGCACGACACGATAAGCACGAAAAAAAAAAATTGTCAAAATTATTTAGGTGAACCCCGTTTGGCCCATTAAGCCCGTCAACAAATAAAACTTATGTTTTTTTTTATATTCTTTATATTTAAAACCTAAAACATATATTCTAATAAATTTTTAATAAAAATAGTCAAGTAAAAATAATCAATTATTATTAAATTGCCCATATAAATAATTAATTATTAATAACTAAAAATTTATCGTACCTTATCGTGTTTGTCGTGCTAGCCCTATAACAACCCGATTTTTATCGTGCCTTATCGTGCTAGCCCGATAACGGCCTGGACCCGATAAGCCTCAGCCCTAACCCTATAATTTCGTGTCGTGTTCGTGTCGGTCAATCGTGTCGTGCCTCAAATTGCCACCCCTACTTGAAGAGGTATTCATGTTGCTTATTTTCATTAAAAATAACTTATATTATTGTTAACATTTACTAGTTTTTGACCGTGCGATGCACGGTGTGTGGTGTCAGATTATATAAATTGAATGTATATAAGATGTAACAATCTATGTATAATATAAACATCTACAACACAAATCTCAAAAAAATCAGATTATATCATTATGAACAAAATTTACAAATTTTGGAATACTTATTTATATATTACATTATTTATACGTTTGTTTTTTGATGTATAATCGCCACAAACTAATATTTTAAATCTCTTACGTTTGGTTACTCCATATGTGACCCCCATGCAATGTGTATATTTGTGAGGCATCCGTTTTATACCATGACATGCATTTTCCTAATAGTTATATAAATTTTATCTTCATGCATTGTAATAGTTTTAAAATAGCATCAGACAATAGGGGGGAAATATAATTTAATATTTTTTATTGATGAAATCAAAAAAAGAAAAAATATCATACCTCGAAATAATAAAAATTATATTTAAGACTATGTATTTGTCTTGTTACATAAATATATAATGCTATTTATGGACATATGTTGTGAAGCCCCGATTTTTCCGAGCTTATAATTGATCCTTATTGTCGTTTATACATTTGATCGACTATTTTACCTCGTCATTTTGACGGGTAATTATTAATAATATATACATTTTGTACTTTATTTCACTTTATTTAATTACTTGTGATCATGATCATCATTAATTCTATTTTGCAATTATGATCACTTGATTGATCATTATTGCTATTTTTGTATTTATTAGCCACCTTAGAATTTTAAGAGACTATTTATTTTAGAGACTTTTACCTTATAGAATTAAGATTTTGATTTAGATTAAGTGATCATGCGACTTATAAGTGATCAAGGAAATCACTAATTATTTTGGAGATTGACATATTTCATCTATTATCATCAAATTTGGGACAAAAAAAATATATGGAATTACCAATATGCCCTTAGTGGACGGCCAACATGGGATTTTTTTGGAGTAGAAATATCATCCAACTCTTGTACACCTACATCTTATATTAGTCATCTTGTGTATAATTATACCATTAGTTCAAACATTATACACATCATCTCTTATATTACTTCTTTAATAATATTTTTGCCAACATGTTGGAAGTCTTCCAACATTCCATTCAAACCAAGTTTTGCACATACCTTTGGCCTTCAAATTGTCTCCCATGCATGAGGCAAAATGCAAGACACAATTTGAACAAAATTCCTCCCCCTCTCTCCTCAAAGTGGACGGCCATAATGGCCATTTTGTGCCAAAATTTCATTTCATTTTATCACCAACACATTCATCCTACACAAAATTCTCCTCCTTCTCTCTAAACTCCCAACATCTCTCTACTCTTCTTCTCACTTTCTTCTCCAACACTTAGAAATTTTTTCAAGAATTCTCTCCTTATTCTTCATAAAAGTACCCCCCTACAAGGTAAGAAATTTTATCTTCAATCCATTTTTGATATCACATAGTTCACCTCTTCCACCTTCTTAACTTAAGTTTGAATTTGATTTGGAGGTACATTTAGAAGACTTTGAAGATTAGAGCTTGACATCATTTTTAAAGAAGGATTTCAAACTTGAAGAGGAACTAATAGAGGAATTTGGACTACAAGGTAAGAATTGAGTACTAGACCCCTTCTTCCCTATTCTTTCTATTTTTTTCAAATTTTAACACCCCTTTTTCATTTTTGAGAAATAGGGGCTGACCTTAGGTGATTTTGGAGTTGAGCCAAAATTTCCAGTTTTTAAGCTTCAACTAGTCTCCAAACACCTACTACACAAGGTAAAGTGTAGTCCTTCTCATTTCCTTATTTCCTTCTTTTTCTCCTTAATTTTTCTCTCATTTTTCTAACTTCAAATTTTTGATATTTCTTGACTTATGGGCTAACCTAAGAAGCCTCATCCAAAAAATTGTGAAATTATCCTTTTATTTCACAATTTCCAATTTTAAGGTGGGTGGAAAAATATTTTCCAACTATTAGGTGTTTTTATTAAATGCATGTAGTAAATTTGATCATGAGCCTTGAGATATATATAATCTATGTATTGCATGTCAATTTTATGTATCAAGTCATGAAAATTCTCAAGAGTTGCTCAAATTTGCTATTTATTGAATTTTAGGTGCATGCATGTGCAATTTAATGTTTTAATTGATGAATTCTTGTATGTATTGGGCATGCATGTGTATGATCTTTAGAATCTATGTTTTGGATGCCTTATAACCTGGAAAAGTCGAGCATAATTGATTAAATTTCAATTTTGGACTTAAAAATGTAAAAATGAAAAGTTGGTGGACTAAATTGCAAGAAAATGAAAGTTAAAGGACCCCTCTGCAAATTTCAAAAATTGGGACTGTACTCAGGTTCAAAAATGACTTTTGGACATTTTAATAAAGTTTTAAGAGTTTTAAGATAAATAAAATCAACCTTTAAAAGCCCACGACTATGTAAAATTTTGAAAGTTTAAGGGCTACTTTGCAATTTTTAAAACTGCACCAGACCTAAACTTTAAAATTTAAAATTTTTACTCTTAAGGTACTGGGAATTACATATTTTAAAAGTATTCCAAAAATCCAAGTGGTTAGGGCTTGGAAAGCAATTTTACTAAAATTGAGGGACTAATGTGTAAAATACTAAACCTAAGGACCCAAATGCAATTTCCAGGACTTATGCAGTCCATGCACCTGGAAATACTAAATTAACTATAACATAATTATATTTTGGACCCAAGGTTCAAATTTCATAACAATTGGACCCTTAAAGGCCTTAAAGGCAATTATTTCAAAATGGGACAAAAATGATATTTTTAAAAGTTAAAGGACCTACTCTTATTTATTTTAAAAACTGCTTTTGTCCCAATATCCCACTAACTTTAGTGACATTTTCCAACTGGAATCACATTAAAAGCCCTTCCGGTTTGTGAGTTCCGATTATTTTAAACTTAAGGTCCGAATTGGCAATTTTTACAAATTTGGGGCCAATGTGAGAATTTTATAAAAACTCGACCCCAAAACTTTAAAAACCTGAATCTCTGGACAATTTGGAGAATTTAGGAACTGACCTCATAATTTTTCAAGGTCGGGATATTTATTTATTCAATTTTAACCCCAAAAGTGTTGATTTTTACAAAACGGGGCTAAATTGCAATTCTTCTTTTATAAAGGACCTAACTCAAATTAATTTCTCTTTTACTAAAATATCCCTGGACCCTCTGACTTGGAGATTTAATTAAAGTATTTTACTTTCCCAAAAAATCCTTGACTTATCGGATCAATTTGACCGATTAATACCCGTCAGCGAGACTTTCCTCACCTTGCGATTTTGAATCTATAACGGGACTTATGTTCCACCTAATCTTTCAAGATATCGAAAGTTGCTTATCCTTCCGATAATCATCTTCATCCAAAAACTCCACCAACGCCAAAATTGCTACTCGCGAATTTTCAAAAAAAAATCCTGAACTGCTTCCCTGAATCAATAATACTCATTGCTGGTTGTTGGTTCAGCATTGTACTTGTATTACTTTCCTGCCTGAGTCAACTTGGTGTGTCGAGCTCACAGTCGAAATGGATACGTCGGGGATGGAACCGAGCAGCTCGGCTGCTATTCCACTCTTCCGGGTCGTAGTACTTGAGGTATAATCATGCTTATGACAAATCCGAGCCTTGCTAGCTCCACTGTGGATTATAATCATGCTTATAATCATGCTCATAAGTCATAAGCCGGAAGAGTGGAATAGCAGCCGAGCTGCCCGGTTCCATCCCCGACGTATCCATTCCGACTGTGAGCTCGACACACCAAGTTGACTCAAGCAGTAAATTAAATACACGTTCAGGTAGTCAACCAGGCAAATGAGTATATTGATTGATTAGCGATTCATAAAAAGTTTCGAAAATTTGCGTAAGGTAATTATGGCGTTGGTGGAGTTATTTGGATGAAGATGATTATCGGGAGGATAAGCAATCTTCGATATCTTGAAAGATTAGGTGGAACATAAGTCCCGTTATAGATTCAAATCGCAAGACGAGGAAGTCGCCCGCGATCGGGTATTAATCGGTCAAGGCGGTCCGATAAGTCAAGGAGGTTTTGAGAAAATAAAATATTTTAATTAAGAATTAAAGTCAGAGGGTCCAGGGCTGTTTTAGTAAAAGAAAAATAATAATTTGAGTTAGGTCCTTGATAAAAGAAATTTTACAATTTAGCCCCGATTTGTAAAAACCAATACTTTTGGGGTTAAAAATTGAATAAATAAATATCCCGACCTTGAAAAATTATGAGGTTAGTTCCTAAATTCTCCAAATTGTTCAGAGATTCAGGTTTTTGAAGTTTTGAGGTCGAGTTTTTATAAAATTCTCATATTGGCCCTAAATTTGTTAAAATTGCCATTTCGGGCTCTAAGTTTAAAATAATTGGAACTCACAAACCGGAAGGGATTTTAATGTGATTCCAGTTGGAAAATATCACTATGGTTAGTGTAATATTGGGACAAAATCAGTTTTTAAAAGAAATAAGTTTAGGTCCTTTAACTTTTGAAACTTTCATTTTTGTCCTATTTTGAAATAATTGCCTTTAAGGCTTTTAGGGGTCCAATTGTTATGAAATTTGAACCTTGGGTCCAAGGTATAATTATGTTATAGTGAAATTAGTATTTCCAGGTGCATGGACTGCATAAGTCCCTGGAAATTGTATTTTGGTCCTCAAGTTTAATCTTTTACAATTTGGTCCCTCAATTTTTATAAAATTACTTTCCAAGCTCTAAACACTTGGATTTTTGGAATACACTTAAAATATGTTATTTCCAGTCCCTTAAGAGTTAAAATTTCAAATTTTAAAATTAGGGTCTGGTACAGTTTCGAAATTTACAAAATAGCCCTTAAACTTCTCAAATTTTACAATCTAGTCCTTGGGCTTTTAAGGGTTGATTTTATTTATCTAAAAACTCTTAAAACTTTATTAAAATGTCAAAACATAATTTTTGAACCTGAGTTCAGTCCCAAAAATTGAAATTTACAGAGGAGTCCCTTAAGTTTTATTTTCTTGCAATTAAGTCCACCAACTTTCCATTTTTGTATTTTAAGTCCAAAAGTTGAAATTTAATCAATTATGATCGACTTGTCCAGGTTATAAATCATTCAAAACATAGATTTAAAGAGTCATACACATACATATCCTTCTCATACAAAATTTCATCAAATATAACAATAAAGTGTGCATGTATGCCCTATTTTTCGATAAATCGCATTTTTGAGCAACACTTTAGAATTTTTCCAACTTGATACAAGAAAATAGCATGAAATACATAATATATATCTCAAGTGCTCAATAACAAAATACTACATGCATATTTTTAATTTAAAACACCTAGAAGTTGAAAGGATTTTTCACCCACCTTAAAGATCGGTTTGTTGGTGAAAATGGGATAACTCTCTCTCGATGAAGGAATGACTTAGGTCAGCCCCTAAGTCAAGGAATATCAAAAAAATATAGGAGTTATAAGAATGTGGTTAAAAATTTAGGGAAAAAAAGAAGATAGTGAGAAAATTGGAAATACTACACTTACCTTGTGTAGTGAGTAAAATGTGACTAGTAATGGCTTCCAAGTATAAGGTTTTGGTCACCCTTAATGTCAACCACCAAGGTCAGCCCCTAAAACTCCAAAAATGAAAATGGAGTGTAAAAATTTGGAAAATAGAAAGAGAAGAAGAAAGTGTACTAAAAATTCCATTTCTTACCTTATAGTCCAACTTCTTCACAATTTTTCTTCAAGATGACTAGTCTCTTAACTTCTTCAAAGGTCTTCTAGGTATACCTCAAATTCAAAAATCAAACTTAAATTAGAAGGTGAAAGAGGTGATCTAGAAGGTATAAGAATAGATTGAAGAAGAAAATTTCTTACCTTGTGTAGTGTATATGGTTCGAAGTTTTGAAGAAAATGGGAGATGAATTCTTGAAGTTTTGGTTAAGTGTTAGTGAAGAAGATGAAGAATAGGTAGAGAGATGTAGGAGGATTTTTAGAGAGAGGTAAGAGGAATTACAAGACTTAGAAGAAATTTGGTGTTGGTGAAATGAAATGGGAAGAATAAAAATTTTGTTTTGTTTTGATTAAATGATAAGTTAGAGTAATAATTGAGGGAATTGGGGAAGAAAGTAATATTTAGGTATCTTTATTAGGGACAATGGGCCAAAATGCTAAGCTTAGGGGAAATTTTTAATTTGGTCTTGTTTGACCAATTGGATGATTGAAATGGTGGGATTAATTTAAGATGTAGGTTTGAATTAATGGTGTATAAATACACAAGAGGAATACACAAGGTGTACATGTACAAGAGTTGGGAGATATTTCTACACCAAAAAAACACACCAATGCCGTCCCCCTAAGGGTATTTTGGTAATTCCATATTTTTTTTTTCCAAAATTGATGATAATAGATGAATAAATATCAATCTCCAAAATAATTAGTGATTTCCTTGATCACTTATAAGTCTCATGATCACTTAATCTAAATCGAATTCTTAATTCTATAAATTATAATCCCTAAAATAAATAGTCTCTTAAAATTCTAAGGTGACTAATAATACACCAATAATAATAATGATGATCAACCAAGTGATCATAAATGCGAATTAAAATTAATAAATAATTATGATCACAAATAGAAATTAAAAGAATTAAATTCAAAATATATTTATCATTAATATCTACCCGTCAAAGCGACGCGGTAAAATAGTCAAATTAATACAAAGACGATACGAAACAAGTACATGATCGATTAAAAATCGGGGCTTCACACTACTATTCCTAGAATTGTCTCTTTATATATATATATATATATATATATATATATATATAGAGAGAGAGAGAGAGAGAGAGAGAGAGAGAGAGAGATTGGATCAAATGGGACACCTCCCCTTATTTGAGACGGTGGGATTTATTATAGCCATTGGATTGATATTTTGTATGGCTCAGATTAATCCCTTTATATTATTTTTGGATTTTTAATTAGGGGCAAATCTGTTGTTTTATTTGAGTATAGAAGGTAAGTTTTAATTTTCTTTTTTCGGTTCCCGAGTTTAAGGGGCTTCAAATCTTACCAAATCAAACCCAATAAATCCAAAAAAAACGCCAGACTCCTTCAAACATTTTTTCTCACCTTCAAACACTCCATCTTCTCATCGTCTCACACTCCATCTTCTCACCGCCGCTGCGTATTACAACATTCACGCACGGCCACCACCGTCCGTTGCGCCAAAATTGCCGGAGCCACCACCATCCTCCACTGCCAAGACCATGAAGAAGACCATCACGACGTTGAAGAGGACGGTGACGAAGGCCTGCAAAAAAACTCCATCATTCGACTTCGCGACGGTCCGATATTGCCTTGCTCGAATTTTATTTTTTTTATTAATTTCTGGACCTGGACAATTAAGACGATGGCGATGGTGTAACACCGGGCGGTGGGTTATCATGGCGGGCAATTAAGTTTCGCATATTTTGTTTAATTTCTTGTTATGTAATTTTAACCCAAATCATGAAAATATTTTTAGAAGTAGTTTGTGTAGTTTCTAGGGTTTTTATCTTTTGATTGTTGGGGGTTTATTAATATAGGGTTTAGTTATCTTCGATTTTTCTGGAGATTTTGATTTCTAGTAATTTCATGGTTGGGTTTGTATTTTCGACTTTCGACTTCGACTTTTCTGGATATTATTCTATTGTATTCGTAGTTGAGTTTTAGTGGTTATTTAATACAATTTTGATGTTTTACTACAGTACATTTTTGTGTATGTCTTCAACATAGTTTAACTTCAATTGTAGTTGTATAATACAATTTTAATGTATTTGTCATCAAATGTTTGTGTAGTATTAGAATAATTTTACTGTATTATGATGATATTTTCTTTGTCTTCTTAATTGCAGTTGCTAATTTGTGAAGATGGCTAGAGGACAACAAAAAAGGCAGCTTAATATTGGTGGTACGAGTAGTGGGGCGGGGGAAGCAAATGCTCAGCCTAAGAAAAGGATAAGGGGCAGTCGTGTTGTCAAGAATTTGTGAATGATGTATAATTAGTGCAGTTTTACTACGTATATAGTATTAGAATATTGTATAATTAGTGCAGTTTTACTGCGTGCATAGTATTACAATGATGTATAATTAGTGCAGTTTTACTGTGTAATTAGTATTAGAATGTTGTATAATTAGTGCAGTTTTACTGCGTGCATAGTATTCCAAATAATATTGTTTATTCACTTTAACATTACTGTGTGGTTAAGAGCGTTGTATTGTATAAATGTCGAAATTTCACTGTACTATATATTTATTTAACTGTGCATTGAAGTGCATTTATTTTATACAAAAAAATAAGAACGTGTTTAATCCTTCCAAATAATTTAGGATGATATACAATATACATACTAAGTCGATAAGAACGTGTTTAATCCTTCCAAATGATATTGTTTATTCACTTTAATATTACTATGCGGTTAGGGCATGTTGACTGTATAAAAATTGAAATTTCACTATAATATATATTTATTTCACTGTGTATTGAATTGCATCCTATAATTTAGGAAACGTTGACTACATGGGTTCGAAATTTTTGGTATTATCTGCCATTTTTTTTGGGCTCTATTGGGTTTGATTTGGTAAGATTTTGTTGCAATTATTTTGTGTTTATCACTTCCTATAATTTAGGAACGTTTGACTTGGTGGTTGGTTATTTTCTTAATTTGTCTATTATGCCCTTACTACTTACAATTAATAATTATTAATATAAATATTAGCCATTAAATCTGGACCCTTAATTGTAATATTTCAATGGCTTGGATAAATCCCCACTGTCTCATATAAGGGGGGTGTCCCATTTGAACCTTCTTATATATATATATATATATATATATATATATATATCACAAATATAAAAATACACTAATTTACAAATTGATGTCCTTTAGCCCAAATGTATAATTATTATAGCCCATTACAAAATAAGTTTTTAGTAAATATATATTATATATTTTTATTTTTTATGCTTATTTTTTATTATATATGTGCAATATGGGTGTCAAACTGATGATCATAAAAAGACGATTAATTTGATATATTATACGTCAAAAAAAGATAAAAAAAAATAAAAAAATATTATTAAATTTTACAAAAGAAAAATAAAAAGACAAAAATAACAATTAATGAAGTACACACACAGAGATTTGGTAAGCTTACTTTTATATAATTCTTTGTTATTATATATACATATAGGTTTCCCAAAATTAATTTATTAATTAACAAAATTAATGTTACATGTTGTACTTATATTTTACTAATTTTAGAATGGCGTTTTAGGTGGAAAAAGTTTTGATTACTATTTATAAGTGACTTGTAATATAGATAGATAGATAGATTTTCAAACACTGTTGACATATTTTCATGCACATATCAAATCATTTTATATGTTATGACTTTTCATGCAACAAAAAAAAACCCATAAAAGATATACACTTCCATTCAAATGTTTTATAGTCAATGGCAAAATATTATGAATAAAAATGTATTTTTATTTGAATAAGAAAATTTTATAAAACTATTTCAACCATGTTTTCGACATTTGGAATTAATTGATTGCAAATGATTTAATCTCGAATATAAAATATTATAGTTATAATTAGAGCGAATTGCTCAATGTACTGACATGTGAGATAGAAAAACAAAGTTTTCAACCCACTTTTGTCGTTTTTTTACCCAAATAACCTTGATACTTGAATGCAAAGCCTTAAAGTAGGTAAAGTAGGTAGCTGGTCTTATTTCTTTCTCATATTAAATACATTCTTTCTATTTTTTCTCTCTCTACTCTCTCTTCTCTCTCTTCTACACAAAATATCAAGAAGTTTGTTTTGGGCTCTTTTTTCTACACAAAATCGCATAGACAAAGGAAAAAACAAGTTAATACTATTTCACCTCTTAATTACTTATCCTTGTTTAAATATAGTTTAGGGTACACGAAATATATTTGCAAAAGATGAAAATTTTGAACTTGAAAATAAGAAATATTGCACGATTTCATATTCACACGATATAAATTTATTTTTACAGTGGCACGATATAGTGTATAATGATCGAAAAATTCTTACCGCAAGCGTACGATGTCAAGTTTTAGTATAGTTTTTGAAAGTAGGATTATCGTCTCCACAGGGATTGTTATCGAATTTTATACAAAGTACTATAATTAAAATAGCTTAATTCTATCTAAAAATCGAAAAGAGATGGATTGTTGTTAAACTAAAAAGAAAACTAAAATAAAGCTAACAATTGGTTCAGACAAATAATCAAACACTTAAAACATAAATTCTAGAGGGTTGATTCACTCAGTTATCCCCTATGTTCTCAATTCAGTTCATTAATCACACGTTATTAACCTATAAGCCAATATTCCTACCGGTTATCACTTCCTCTCTCGAGTGCCAAGTGATTCTAGGTTCCAATTCTGACATCGATATATCTATAAAAACCATAAATTAAACCCTAATATGCTCGATGAATATTCTATCACAGGCTTCAAAAGATTCATAAATCTCTCGGTTTCATGAAACCCTATATTGTGTTATTCTATGGCCAGGCGTTCAATTACCTCTCGCGAGTGTCAAATCAAACACGCCAAACAATCTAAACTATTGATCAGATAATTCAGATGCAATCAAATCAAATAGCACAAATAGATTAAATAACATGCGAATTTCATAAACTAGAAATCAAAACATAGGTTCAAACGTAAGTTACATCAATCCCCTAGAAAGATGGATTTAGCTCATGTTGGATGTACAAAAACTCATAAAGAAACAAACAAAACAAAGAAGGGATTGAAAAGAAAAGAGAAGGAATTCTCTCTGTATCCAGATGAGAAATGCCTTCAATTGCCGTCCCGATCCCTAGCTCTGTGTTTCTTGCCTTGTGTTATGCTCAAAATAATGTTATGAACCCCGTTACGTACGTCCCCCTGGTGTATTTATAGGTCAAAACCTCGAAAACCCGTCGAAAGCCCAAGAAAATAAAGTACGACCCTTTTTCCTCCCGGACGCGCGCTACGACCCTCTATCCTATCGCGCGCTGCAGCGCGCGCTGAACATGCTCCCTTCGTCCGCTTGAACGCTGCAGCGCGCACCAATTTTTTTGCTACTGTACTGATTTCAGCCTCCGCGCTGTCGCGCGGGGATTTTAGCGCTGCGACGCTCGTCCGTGACCCATATTTTTCCGCTTTTCAACTTCTAAAATGCGATTTTCTTCTTCCAAACACATTTTTCATCGTTCTTGATCAATTTCGGCTACGAAGACCATACCCGACTCACAGACGGTAACTAATGACATGAACTCGACTCAAACGATACTAAAATACCCGAAAACAACGCAAAATCCTAGTCTAGAATACTCAATATATTGGTATAAAACCAACTTAACAAATACCCCCAAACTTAGACGTTTGCTTGTCCTCAAGCAATTACAGACTCTGTAAAATCAATAAACATGAAGGAAATAAAAATAATGACAACTAACTCAAATAGACTAACTGCAAAACTTCACAACCAAATGCATTCGTCTCAAAATTCGTTTCACGACCAATCAAGTACGCATTTTAACAATATGATCATGAGTGTGGAATGTTCATGCCAACTCCATTTTCTTTATCTGGATAGATTCACGCAGTCAAGTGTTTTCAAGATGATCCACTTTGAATATCAAGATGAGATGCTTAGGACTCCATAGCTTGTCCTTCATACTAATCTCCACTAATGTAGGCTAATGTATCACAAGGATCATTAGGACTTTCAAAGCTTGTAATGTGGGCTTAGGTAAGGTATGAAAATATAGAATTAAGTGGCTCAAATCACCCAAACACACAATTATCAACTTCTTCAAATCACCATTTAATAACTATCCTTCACTTTTTGACATCCCCAATGTTCTCACTTTATGAACCTTCAATCACGCTGATTTTTTCTTTTTTTTTTCCGAACCCCCAAACTTATTCTTTTGCGTACTAAACACATGGGGTTTCATATTTTCTTTTCTTGGGCACTTTATGCAATTAAACGCATACCCTTATCATCATACCCTCCTCAACCTTCAACGATTTTCTATACTTTGTGTGTATGAGTGATGGGTAATCAAGATTTTTATATTTAGGCTCTGGGTATTAGATTGGTTGCCAAAGAAACGGGTTTATAAGGCTCAAAGGGGGACACTAGGGAAAATATAATATAAAGGTAGGCATTTTAGGCTCTAGATTGTTCAAGGATGGCCTAAATCACTTCCTTAATGTTACTTCGCCTAGGATTTCGCCTCGACTAGTGATCAGATAAGTTCTAGAATCCGGTGGGATCATACAAGAAACACTCAATCGCATAAATCATCCCCAAATAAATCAACAGAGTTAAGCACATAGATGAAATTAATGAAAAGAAAAACATATCACAGTTCAAACACATGCTCTTTTGACCGTTCAACTCATATTCAACAAATCCACTTAGTCATGCAGTTTCACGGTTTACAAACGACCCGACTTGACTCTGGACTCTTTTTCTTTATGACTCAAGATTCGACTCGATGAATAAAAACTACACCCCCCAAACTTAAAACGACATTGTCCCCAATGGAGAAGTGGGAAAAAAAAGACTTTCCTGGTAGCCGAGGAGCAAAGGCTCCTTATCGAAGTCATGTGGCACTACTACGTGTATGAGGTGTCTCTGCATCCTAGCGCATAAAGCCCGTGGGTGTTGTATACCTCCGAGATATGGTCTTGTTCTTCTCCTTCGCCTTGCCCCGGTCCTTGTTGGTTTTTCATCTTTGTAACTGAGCAAGGTAGACAAGAAAACAAAACTCGTGAAACCACGAAACTCGGTTATGGGTGAGAAATCGAATATCCAAGTATGTATATAATGCACCCAAGTGGAAAATGTAGTGCATGTCAGGAAAATAAGCATAAATAAGCAAGATAACACTCAACAATGTGAAACTGTCACTGGGGCATTTAATCAAACACCTCGTATGCATGAGTTTTGGAAAAGATGGTACATGCAATGAATAACTCATTGCAATCCCCAAAATTCAACACCAACCTAAGTCTAGCATGATCAACCAATCCATAATCCACAAATCAACAACAATTATCCTAGCACTATTACAATCCATCACACAAAAATAAAGAGATGGGGAAAACGATGGGGTGGGGTTTGGAAGTTGCAAACTTACCAAATAATGAGTGGAAGAGATGAGGATGGTGTGTATGGTGATAGAGTGCTCCTTTGTGAAGATGGAGTGGGATGGTATGAGTGCTTTGGTGGAAAATTTGAAGTTCCCGTCGAATTCTATGCAAATGGGTGTGTTGTGTTGTGTGTTAAAATGATGCGGGAGGTTTTAAAAAGATTTTCAGTGTCGAGCGCTACAACGCATCACTCTTGGCAGCCGCAAGTTAAGTCTTGTCTTGACCCCGGACAAACTAGACCAGCGGTGCGGCAAGATCGCCTACTCTTTCAGTATGTTGCAACAGGGTTTTCCCTACCTTTTGCTTTTTTTTTTTAAATACGCCTCTCACGTGCACAATTAAAAGGGGCGGGATGTGATGCAACTAACTACTCCTAAAAAAATCAAAGAAACAGAAAAACAAAAACAACTACTAAACTATATTAATACGACAAAAGCAATAAAAGGTGCTTGGGTTGCCTCCCAAGAAGCGCCAAGTTTACAGTCTTCAGCCAGACTTTGTCAGATTATCCTCAAGTTGGGGCTCCAATAGAAGCGTTATCACGTTTCCCTTAGATACTTTACAACCTCCAATGTCTTTGACTATATTCCCAACCATCTGTTTACCATCATTTGATCCAAATTTTAGCCTATTGGTTGGATAGATGGTGAATACGACTTCCTCCTGATTTACCTATAGAGTTAGCTCCCCCGTTTCTACATCAATTAAAGCCCTTGATGTAGCTAAAAACGTCTGCCCAAAGATTAGGTATTTTCTTGTCCTCATTCACGTCCAACACTACAAAATCCACGGGAAAAACAAATTTATCAATTCTTACCAACACGTCCTCAATGATTCCCCAAAGATAAGCAATAGATCGATCAGCAAACTACAACATGATGTTGGACGGTTTCACCTCCCCAAGCCCAAGCTTCGTCACATCAGAGAGAGATATAAGATTCACACTGGACCCAAAATCACAAAGTGGCTTTTCAAAGAAAACTCCTCCAATAGTACAAGGAATAGTAAAACTCACTGGATCCTTCATTTTTGAGGTAGTTTACTCTGCACTATTGCACTACATTCCTCTGTCAGATAGACAGTCTCAAACTCCTACAATTTCATTTTCTTGGATTCCACTGGTTTCGCATAAATGGGTAATTCTTCGGGGACAGGCTAAATTTTTGCTTCCGTTTTCACATAAATCGCATTGCAATGCTCCCTCAGATTAACCTCTGTAGCGCTCAGAAATTTTCCTTTCTGCTGTAATGAATTTACTATCGTCACCAACTGACCCATTTGCATCTCGATCGACCTAATGTACGTCTCTATTATGTTCATCTTTATACCCAGACTATCAATCTGCGCATCACTTCGGTTCAACCGATTCCTGGTCTCTCCTATGAATGAATCGAGTATATCTTCTAGCGACCACTTCTTTTCACCTTCGAGTGCATTGGAACTGGATGGGTTGGGATAACCCGGAGGTGGATTCAATACATTTTTGTTGTTTCTATAATAGAGATTCTCATGATTGCAAAGTCCCGGGTGATAGTGCGTTGGTAATGGATTACCTTTATTATTAAATCCCAATTATTCACATAATTAACTTGCTCGGCCTCGTGAGTGGCAGTTGCGTGAATAGTCATGCGGTGGGATCGCGACTTGTTGTGGTGTGCCACCAAGATTCATGATTGCTAATTGCTTCGTCAGACTTGAGATTTGAGCTGCCAAGGCTGACATTGTATCAAGCTCAAGAAAACCGACAACCTACTTTGGTGTTGACCTCTCGGAGGGCCATTAATAACTATTTGTGGCCATTTCTTCAAGCAGAAGTAAGGCCTTAGTCGGAGTTTTAGCCATCAATGTACCTCCTGTTGCCGCATCTAGTATCGTCCTCGTATGCCCATTCAGCCTATTGTAAAAATACTGAACCCTCTGCCAGTCTGCATAGCCATAATGTGGGCATCTCCACAACAGATCTTTAAATCGCTCCCAAGCTTCATATAACGGCTCAAAATCAATCTATTGGAATTGGGCTATCTCGTTCTTCAGTTGTAGTGTCTTGCTGGGAGGGAAGAATTTTGCTAAAAAAAATTGAGTCAGATCATCCCAACTCGTAATACTCCCAGGGCGAATGTATGTAACCAATGCTTGGCCTTATCCTGGAGTGAAAACGGGAAAAGCCTCAATCTAATGGCCTCATCAGTCACACCATTCATCTTGATAGTGTCGCAAATTTCTAAGAATGTGGCTATATGTTTATTCGGATCATCCACTAGACTCCCTCCAAACTGATTTTACTGAACCATGCTTATGAGGCCCGGTTCAATTCGAAATTATATGCATTTATGGGCTGGCGCACAATTCCGGAGTAATTCTGGTTCATGGTCGGCTGGAAATAATCCCAGATTGCCCTTTCTTGTGCCTCAGGCTGTGGTGGCACATTCACAACCCGATTTCCGTTATTCTTATTGTTTCCGTCTTCTGCCATTGCTCGATTCTTTGCTCGTTTTGTTGCTCTGATTGCTTGAAGTGTCCTTTCAATCTCTGGATCAAAAGGAAGTAAATTAGTGTCTTCAAAATCTCGCATAAACAAAAAAGTCAATGAGAAATACGAAATTATAATTCCTAAACTAGTCTAGATTAGGATTAAGACTACTTGGTAATAGTATTGACGTAAAATAGGATAAAATAGTCCCCGACAATGACGCCAAAAACTTGATCGAGAAATTCTTACTACAAGCGTACGGTGTCAAGTTTTAGTATAGTTTTGAAAGTAGGGTTATCGCCTCCACAGGGACTGTTATCAAATTTTATACTAAGTACTATAATTAAAATAGATTAATTATATCTAGAAATCAAAAGGAGATGGATTGTTGTTAAACTAAAAAGAAAACTAAAATAAAGCTAACAATTGGTTCAGACAATTAACCAAACACTTAAAAGATGAATTCTAGAGGGTTGATTCACTCAGTTATCCCCTATGTTCTCAATCCAGTTCATTAATCACACATTATTAATCTATAAGCCAATATTCCTACCAGTTATCACTTCCTCTCTCGAGTGCCAAGTGATTCTAGGTTCCAATTCTGACTTCGATATCTCTATAAAAATCATAAATTAAACCCTAATATGCTCGATGAATATTCTATCACAGGCTTCAAAAGATTCATAAACCTTTCGGTTCTATGAAACCCTAGATTGTGCTATTCTATGGCCAGGCATTCAATTACCTCTCGCGAGTGTCAAATCAAACACACCAAACAATCTAAACTTATGATCAGATAATTCAGATGCAATCAAATCAAATAGCACAAATAGATTAAATAACATGCGAATTTCATAAACTGGAAATCAAAACATAGGCTCAAACGTAAGTTACATAAATTCCTAGAAAGATGGATTTAGCTCATGTTGGATGTACAAAAACTCATAAAGAAATAATTAAACATCTCAAGAATTGGCAAACAAAACAAAGAAGGGATTGAAAAGAAAAGAGAAGGAATTCTCTCTGTGCCCAGATGAAAAGTGCCTTCAATTGCCGTCCTGAACCCTAGCTCTGTGTTTCTTGCCTTGTGTTATGCTCAAAATAATGCCTGACCCTCGTTACGTACGTCCCTTAGGTCAAAACCTCGAAAACCCATCGAAAGCCCAAGAAAATAAAGTACGACCCTTTTTCCTCCCGAACGCGCGATGCGGCTCTCATATAGTGCGCTGCAGCGTGCACCAATTTTTTGCTGTTGTACTAATTTCATCCCCCGCACTGCGGCGCGGGGGTTTTAGCGCTGCGGTGCTCGTCCGTGACCCATATTTTTCCGTTTTTCAACTTCTAAAATGCGATTTTCTTCTTCCAAACATGTTTCTCATCGTTCTTAATCAATTTTGGCTACCAAGACCAGTATCGACTCTTAGAAGACAACTAATGACATGAACTCGACTCAAACAACACTAAAATACCCGAAAACAATGCAAAATCCTAGTCTAGAATACTCAATACATTGGTATAAAACCAACTTAACATATAACGTGGCACGATATGGCACGATACACTATTATATCGTGTGACGTTATACACCAGTGCATAATACAGTGACATATGGCATGATATAGTGACATCATACACTAGAATGTATTGTGCCATGATATACGCTAAGTGCATTATCTACACGAGTGTATAATGTGGCACGATTTCATACTAGTGTTATCCATGGCACGATATACTAGTGTATCGTGACATATCGTACCACATTATATCGTGCCATTTTTATATCGTGGCATATCGTGCCACGTCATAAAAAGTGTATATCATCGCACTTTATATCGTGGCATATCGTGCCACTATTGATTGTAGCATATCGTGGCACTTTATATTCTGTATAAATTGTTGTTGTCGACCAATATATTCTTTCTACAGATGAACTCTCGATATATTATTGTTCGATTTGGGGTCACTGGAAGGGTTAGAAAATAAAAAAGATGAAGAAGAAGTTGTATGTGTAGAACCGGGCAAAATGAATTATTTTGAATTATTGGAGGAGGTTTATGGTGTTGTTGAAGTCGATAGGGGCATATACGATTGTGTAATACATGTTGTTGTAGATATTTTTGTAAACAAAATTGGGAAGTTAAAGTTGAAAAATGACCATGACATTGAACGTGCATTTAAAAACACCGAGTTACCAGTTATTTTTGTAACAATAAAAAGAAAAATGGATGAGAAAATTTCACATCATGTATTGGGAAGTCAGTCTGGGCATAATTGAATCAAGACCGCTGAAAGTCAACAAGATGATGGTGGAAGTTTTATGCAGCTAATGGCTACTAAGAATGATTTTTTAACAGTCATTGAGCCTAATTACAACTACATGCACCATCTTGGTTTCCAACAATATGGAATACCGCATATCAATCTATATAGTCATGTAGTAAAGCCTAGTGGATCATCTTTTATGCATATGGACAATGTTCCAAATATTGATCATCCAGGTCCATGCTTACCTACATTTAATGTTCCAAATATCGATTGTCCTGGGGACCTAGTATAAGGCCAAACACTGAAGATGACTATTATCCTAATTTAGGTTGTGATTGGGGTGAAGACAGATCCAGGTTTCCAAAAACAAATGGCGAGAACCATGAAAATGATAATGACAACAAATGTGATAATTGTTGTGGCAATGATGGTGATGATATTTTGGTGAGAATTATCTTGTTGGTGATGTTGGCTGGCGATGAAGCTTCAATTTGAAAATGACCAACAACGTGATGAATTTCAAGAATTTTGTGAGTGGAGACGAGGCGGAGAGAAGTATTTTTAAAATCAAAATCGAATGCATCAGAAGAAAGAGATGCTAACATACATCCAGATATCCATTGAGACAATGAATTGAATTACAATAGGGATGAAACAATAGCCCCCACAGGACGAAGTTGGGTAATTCCTGGTGCACTCTTACACGTTTCACTTTCTCATGAAGAACCTGCCAGATTGGAAGCATCTGGTGGTACATTGAGCCAAGGAGCATCATACATGAGCAAAATCGTATTGGAGATGGCATTAGGTGTAGTGCCCGAGAAATTGGGGGAAAATAGAAATTAGGACTTGATTGTTTAATAATAAGGGATTGGCCTAATAGATTAGTTTTAGACTTTATTTTATATATTGGCCCACTAGAAATAATCTTAAACCCAAGCCCAAGCCCAAACCCATGTTATCTATCCAAATATGGTAGCACCAATAAAACACAAATTATCCTAAAAATCTTTAATTAATATTTTTATAACAATCAAATTAATTTACAATAGATTCCAACAAATCAGTTTTTATATCCCTATGAATCAACATTTTGTTTTAGTCAACTAATCTAATATTATAATTAGTGTAACTCCAAATTTTATTTAATACTAGTCTTTTGCTCGTGCGATGTGTGACGCCCCGAATTTTCACGACGTGAGATACGACATTATGCGCGTTGATTTATTTATTTGGTTTAGTAACACGAACCGTTATTAATAAAATACGACCCGACTTTTAATCATTTCTTCCAACGTCAATTACGTCTTCCTCATTTTCGAGCTTAACAATTTTAGATTTTCCTCTAGTATTAATACTTGATCGAATGACTACGACTTTAGAAATATTGGACCCTCGATAAATTAGGAGTATAATCCAATCCCTATCCAAATATTTCATCTTATTCTATAATTCATCCCAACCAACTTCCAATTTACTTTTGGAGTACATATTCTTATTTCACATTTTTATTTTATGTTTCTAAATATTTAATTATGGATATTTATACATTTTATTTTTTTTCTCAATTTTATAAAAGAAAAGAAAAAACCATATATTTTTTTCTAATTTTCGAAATTATCAATGTAAATGGGGAAAGTAACTCATTTTTTCTTCTACCACTATTTTTATCATTTTGTATCACCCAACTAGTTAATTATTGGAAAAAACAAATATATAAAAACTTGATGTTTCTCCCTTAAAAATCGGTCAAGGGAATAAAATGGGGAGATGATTTTACTTTTCCTTTTTCAAAGCCTACAACATTTTAAAAAAAAAAAACTATACCTAACAATTCCACTAATCTAAATATTGCCACAATGAAAAATGATTCCCCTACTATAGCCAACTTTCGGCCATCACTTTTTCTTTAGGGGGAATCAAATATTTTTTCTCTAATCCTACAACATACTTACCCCACCAATCCTATTACATAAATTAACAATCAAAAAGCAAATAAAAAAAATGTATAGTCATCCTTCTACAACAAATCGGTCACAAGCCTTTTAGGGGCTAATCAACTTGTTATTTTTTTTTAATCCTCCCAACAATCTTGATCTATTATTTAAAAAAAAATAGTTTATGTGTGTGTATGGAGTACTACCATATCACAAAAAAAAAAACAAGAGCACATGATTCATTATTTGTTCTATCACTCTCTTTTCTCTCTCCCATTTCATCCTAACACTTGAACAGACCTTCTCTCCAAAAACACAATACAAAACTCATCCATTCTCAAGAGCTAATTAAAAGACCGAAAATACAAGGAAATAGGTAAGAAAAATTTGTCTTCTATTTTTCATCATTCTCAAGCTTCAACTCCAACATTCATCTTCCTAACTTGAAGCACAATTCTTTCTTAAAAAACTTTCTTAGGACCGTGAGATACTAGTGGTGGAGGAGAAGAGAAGACACCTTGATGTTAAGTGGAGATTTTGAGACTTTAACCTAGTTTCAAGATTTGATGAAGGTAATGGTCATTTTGATTTTTTTCACAATATTTTTTTGAGACCTAAAATATGGAAAAATATGGTTTTAGGGGCTGACCTAAGGGGTTCGATCTTGTTAATGAGAGCTTGAAGAAGAAAGTCCATTTTAGAGACTCCTACCACCACTACATGAAGAACCTTAAGGTGGGTGGAAAAATTCTTTCAACTTCTAGGTGTTTTATTTAAAAATGCATGTAGTATTTTGATTTTGAGCACTTGAGATATATATTATGTATTGTATGCTATTTTCTAGTATCAAGTTGGAAAAATTCTCAAGTGTTGCTCAAAAATGCGATTTATCTAAAAATAGGGCATACATGCACACTTTATTGTTATACTTGATGAAATTTTGATTGAGAAGCATATGTATGTGTATGACTCCTGAAATCTATGTTTTGAATGATTTATAACCTGGACAAGTCGAGCATAATTGATTAAATTTCAACTTTTGGACTTAAAATGCAAAAATAGAAAGTTGGTGGACTTAATTGCAAGAAAATAAAACTTAAGGGACCCCTCTGTAATTTTTGATTTTTGGGACTGAACTCAGGTTCAAACATTATGTTTTGACATTTTAATAAAGTTTTAAGAGTTTTTAGATAAATAAAATCAACCCTTAAAAGCCCAAGGACTAGATTGTAAAATTTGAGATGTTTAAGGGCTATTTTGCAAATTTCGAAACTGTACCAGACCCTAATTTTAAAATTTGAAATTTTAACTCTTAAGGGACTGGAAATAACATATTTTAAGTGTATTCCAAAAATCCAAGTGTTTAGAGCTTGGAAAGTAATTTTATAAAAATTGAGGGACCAAATCGTAAAAGATTAAACTTGAGGACCAAAATATAATTTCCAGGACTTATGCAGTCCATGCACCTGGAAATACTAATTTCACTATAACATAATTATATCTTGGACCCAAGGTTCAAATTTCATAACAATTGGACCCCTAAAAGCCTTAAAGGCAATTATTTCAAAATGGGACAAAAATGAAATTTTCAAAAGTTAAAGGACCTATACTTATTTATTTTTAAAAATGTTTTTGTCCCAATATCCCACTAACCTTAGTGACATTTTACAACTGGAATCACATTAAAATCCGTTCCGGTTTGTGAGTTCCAATTATTTTAAACTTAGAGCCCGAAATGGCAATTTTAACAAATTTGGGGCCAATATGAGAATTTTATAAAAACTCGACCTCAAAACTTCAAAAACCTGAATCTATGAACAATTTGGAGAATTTAGGAACTTACCTCACAATTTTTCAAGGTCGGGATATTTATTTATTCAATTTTTAACACCAAAAGTATTGGTTTTTACAAAACGGGGCAAAATTGTAAATTTTCTTTTTGTCAAGGACCTAACTCAAATTATTTTCCTTTTACTAGAACAGCCCTGGACCCTCTGACTTCAATTCTTACTTAAAATATTTTATTTTCTCAAAAACCCCTTGACTTATCGGACCGCCTTGACCGATTAATACCCGATCGCGGGGCGACTTCCTCGTCTTGCGATTTGAATCTATAATGGGACTTATGTTTCACCTAATCTTTCAAGATATAGAAGATTGCTTATCCTCCCGATAATCATCTTCATCCAAATAACTCCACCGATACCATAATTGCCACTCGCAATTTTTAAAAATTTTCCTGAGCTGCTTCCCTGAATCAATAATACTCGACTGCCTGGTTGACTACCTGAACTTGTGTTTACTTTCATGCTTGAGTCAACTTGGTGTGTCGAGCTCACGACTCGGAATGGATACGTCGGGATGGAACCGGCACTCGGCCGCTATTCCACTCTTCCCCATCGCCCTAATCCCCATGGCGAGGGACGGAGTTTGTCCGAGGAAGCGGGTCGTAGTATTTGAGGTATAATCATGATTATGACGAATCCGAGCCTTGCTAGCTCCAACGTGGATTTTGTCTTTGCCTATGGAGCGATAAGGTGAGGTCTTGACCATCATGAGCGGGGAGTTACAAGGAAGAACGAAGGAATCGTCCGATCCACACGATTTCGGAGTTGAACGAACATTTGGTTGGCGCTACACTTCAAAGATGACGCAACCGCTACTTGTAATGCATGGGTTGGCGCTATACTTGAAGACGCAACCACTAATTGTTTTGCATGGGATTGGCGCTACACTTCAGTATGCAATCCTCCTGTCTGCTTGAATCATCGTGCCTATGTGACCACGAACTATTTCTTAAACTATATAAATATATTACTTAATATATATTTATCACGATCTTAATGGGCTATGTATGAAAACATGCATCATACCTCACGCGTTTTCATACAACCGTTTTCTCGCATTAACTATATATATCGCCACACATGCACACAATCACCCATCCACTAAGATTTATGTCTCACTCTCTCCTGTTTTCTAACCTTTAGATGAAGAGTACGTTGAAGACGTCGAACCTACCACAGATTGAATTCCTACCGTTGATGTGGAGCGACACTCCTTTTACTTTTATTGTTGTTGGACTTTTCATTTTGTTTCTGTTTGGACTGTAAGTTAAATTCGGATAATCTATTGGGTTGTATTCGGATTCCGTCGGACCTTAAGATGTAATTTGTACTTGTATGTATTTTATTCCACTGCATTAGACTCTATTTCACTTGGAGTTTGTATCATTGGTTTAGACTATTGAATTATTTCTGTTTAAGTGATTGATCGTCGTCGCGTCGCGTTTGGGGCATGACACGATGCACGGGTTGTATATGTGTTAGACTCCTGTTTTGTACTATTACATGTACAATTTTCTAATAGTTTGATAAATTCTATCTCCCGCATTACATCCCCGTGGGGAACTATCCCGTTGGTAACCAAATAAAATGAGATTGGGAATCCCTGGTTAATTCGGAGATGTGAGCGAGGATGAGAATTCTCCGCTTCTTTAGAATAGGGGATGGGACATGGATGGTATTTATATGCATGATCCCTTTCCAATTCCCATTAGATAAACGATCATTCTCCGTTCTATCTCTATTCCTTGAATATGTATATTATATATATAATTAATATTAATTCTATTTATAATTTTTTATTTTATTAATTCCAAAAATTATACCTAAGAGTCTTTTCATTTGCACTTATTCTTATTCTTTATTTTATAAATTACGGATTTATGTTTTAAAACAATAGTGATTGTAAAAAGTTAAAAATTTTAAAAAATAATTAAAATATAAAGACAATTAATTTGATTATAAATCATACGAATAAACAATAAAAATAAATTATTATAGACTATGAGAAAATCTCTTTAAATACGAAATTTTTGGTTTTGTGAACTTGAATTGTGTATATTTATAGAACATGCTTATCTGTAAGAAAGTAAAAGTTTGAAAAACGTTTCAACTGCGTAATGTTGAATTTTTTTTACTACCCCAATGTTGAATATTTAATAAATTATATTTTCAATATAATTAACAATAAAATTATTTTATTATAATATTTGTAGGTCCCAAGGGGTGTAAGTGTAAGGTTTAGAAGGGGGGTTGAATAAACCTTACCAAATTTTCGATTTAGTCCTTTTAAATATTCGAGTTGATACTACGCGATTTGTGTCCTTGATGGACAATCAATTTAGTCACTCAAGAGAGTTAATCTCTCAATGAGACTCAACCGATTTGTTGATGGAATAACTCATTGTTGACTCTAAATTAACTCGATTGTGATTTTGTTTTCAATGGAAGACTTAACACCCTTAAGTTTGATTAAGTAAGAGTTTAGTGCTTGGTTTAGTACTTATAAGTTATTGAGTGGATAGCAAATTTATCAACAGATATAAGCAGTTAAAAATGCAGGAATTAAAATCTTTGAAATGTAAATGACACAAGAAAATTTTTATAGAGGTTGAAGATGGGGTAATTCTTCTACTCCTCTCTTCTCCAACTCCTGGAGGAATCCACTAGGTAATGATCGGTTTACAAAGTGGTAACGATCCCAGATGCAAAGTCTTGATCACACACCGACTTGATCCTTTGGGACTCGATGAGACGCCTTGATCACTCGGTGGCAAGCTCGACGACTCGACTTCTTCTTCACAGGCAAATGCTTTGCTACTACTGACTCACTTGCTCAAGCTCTTTGGATTTGATCACGAAGCCCTCCACAAGATTAAGACTTGGTTCAACCTTGAACCTTCCTACAATCCTTCCCGGAATGTAGACCCCTTGTTTTTTGATATTTTCCTCTTCAACCGATTGAAGTTATCTTTCCTTCGGTGAGTGTTGGATTGATGTTCTTCGTAATGTAGGCTTGAGGATTGAGAATGTTTCAGTTTTTCTAATATGCTTGTATATCTCACGTGTGTGTCTTACTTCTCAAACAAACTCGGCCTTTTATAGTGAACTTTCAAAAATTTGCCCGTTGAAGAGATAGGCTTATTTTTGAAAGTCACTTTGCAGTCGTTGGTTTGTCTTGTTGCAGTTCTTGGAATTGCCATTTCCTCGTATGAATTGTTCTTTCACCTTTTCAAAGTTCTGACACGGTGTAGTGCTTCCTTTGGTTCATTCCATTTGCACGCTTCTCGGGATCGAGCACTTCAAGAAAGGTGGTATGGAGATATTACTTGTTTAAGTAAATCTCTTGATTTTGCGGCAACGGTCTTTTCTGATTATCTCGACTTGACCGCATTTCCTTACTTTCCCCAGGTGACTTAGAGTCGACTTCCAATCATGGATGACTCTTGTCACTTCAACTTGAGACTTGGCTTTTCTCGAGTTGACTTGACTGATACTCCACTTGGCTGCATCTCAGCTGCTTCTTTAGTAGAGTTCCCGTCTACTCTTCTTTGCCATACTCAGCTGTCTCATAGCAGAGTCTTCCTTCCGTCTTGATTGTCTTCTTGCATGTTAGGGCGTAGGCGACTTAACTCACTTGGCCACTCTAATTGTTACAATGCATTATACAATAAAAATTGGGGTGCCAACTTTCTATTCTAAGTTTTACATGGCATTCATCAAAATCTAAACAATAAAATTCCTAACAATTTCCCCCTTTTTGATGATGCCAAAACTTAAACCATTCAAAAATGCAAATAACAAAGATACATCTGATAGATAGTGTATTGACATAGAATGTATGAGAATCAATCTTTTTATTGATCATATCATTCTTGTACTTTTTACACGATCATTTGTTTACAAGGTGTATCGAGTTCATATTTGCCTACGAGAAATAAAGAATTTCTGACTTTATTACGTAGAAGACTTACATTGTATGTATTTACATAGTGAAATACACGAAGGGTTGGACAACAACACTTCATCTCCTTTTGTCTCCTTCTTTCATCTTGTTCAAAGATCTTCTTTCTTCTTCTTCGTTTTTCTCGTCATCACCGCTTCTTTTTCTTTTCATATGCCTTCCCGGCGACTTCATCTTTTCTTATTCTTTCATGTCTCTCTGCCATAGCGAGTTTGTCTCTTGTTTTTTCTTCTATTCTTTTTGCATACTCGGCGTTAGTTTTAGCCACTCGCAAATTTGCCACTTGATCAAGCCCACCCAAAGAGATCCCTCCTTTCTTTCCCGGATCTACGTATTCAATATTCTTGGCAGAGGCCTAGGTCCAAGCTTCTTCCTCCACATCGCTTCTTCCTCTACCGGGCGTATCTTGATCTTGGGGTCTTCTTCTTCCGGTGAGTGACGTGAGAGTGACCAGCAGATGATCGCCGTAGTCTCTTTGTCTGTCGCCTTCTTCACATAATGTGAGACCCTTTTCCCAAAGATACAAGTCCCAAGCTTGAGCCATAGACATATTTGCAAAGTATCCTTGATTCGAGCGTTTTGAATTCGTTAATCGTGGCTCTGTCCCGACATCCGAAATGGCATAAGTGTCTCTCTCACCGGAATGCCTCCGTGTTCTTTCAAGATGTTCATAACTCGCATCCATTCTTCCTTCCACTTCCTTCATCCCCGCTTCAATTGTTTTCTCTTTTCGGCCCATAGATACAAAGCAGTGTTGGAGTGGCAGAGTCAGGGAGTTTTTTGCCGATAATGTCACCGTGATGTGACCTTGTTGGGGGTTTGTGCAATCATCAAAGTCACATCATCCGCCGACCCTTCCCCTCAACAAGCTTCCCTTTCTTTTGTTTTAAGACTTCCTCGGTGATTTTCCCTTCTCACCGCTCCTTTCTTTCGAGGCAGATTTTAGCGCTTTAAGGTATTCTCTTCCCCCTTTTGGCATCATCAAAGGATAGAGGAACCCCAGGGAACATATCTTGGCAAGCATGAAGTCGAAGTCTTCGATGGTCGAAGTTCTACTTAGTCTGCTGCGTTGTATGCAAAGACGGAATTCGGATCGAGTAGCGTTGGATTCTTGAAATCGCTTCATCTCGGCCACCATGAGAAGGCTGAATTTTCTTGTCATGTGTTCTTCCAACCGCCATTTGTAGATCATTTGTATTTTTGCTCACGCAGCAGCCTTTATCTCTAGCAGTGTGAGCTTCATGCATATGCTCAATATGTTCTCTCGACTTTGTTTTTGCATCAGCATTTTCTCGCTCTCCATACCAGCAGACTTGTTGAACAATGTCCTGAAGAATCGACTTGTTCCACACGCATTGTTTCTTCTTTGTTGCCACCATTCCCTTATTCTCGATTGTTATGCCTCTCAAGTCTTTGTAAGGTTGGCATCTCTGTTGTCGATCGCATGTCCAAAGAGGCCTCGATGCCTCTCCATCCGTTCAACCTCGCCAAATAGTGCCTTGAACACTTCTCGAACTTGGTGATTCTTCATTTGCGGTGATGGCCATACAAACATCAAAGTCATAAGCGAATTTCTTGGAACAATGGTATCTCAAGAGAAAACGGAGTGATGCCGTGATAGCGTGCACGTTCATTCTCTCGACTCTTCATGGAGTTCGGTACCTCAGGGGAAAAAGGAAAAGATTCTACAAAAGATTCATCACCGCCAACCGGGATTTGTTCAATGATGAGCGGTGCGCATGAAGTTCTTTTGGGAATCGATCTGCTGCAGCTTGAGGAGCTTGCGCAGGTGGTCTCTTGTTGAGCCGGGTCTTGTTGTGAAGTGGACCCGCTTTTGAGCCTGTTTGTCTCAACGACTTTGTTGGTCTCGGTGATTTTTCCATTTGAGTAGATCGGTCCTCGGCCTTATCGAAGCGTCATCGGACGATGATGAGATTTCCATTGGTGGCTCATCATCAAAGTTAAAAGTTTGACGAGTAGTCTTGGGATCGAGACTTGCTCGTGTTTGGAACATCCGGTGAGTCTTTTGGATTTGGCACGGGGGATGACTCGCCTTCTTCTTCGCTTTTCCGATCCGAAATGTGACATCGGATTATCTTGGGAATCATGAAGTGCGCTTATCTCCTTTTCGGATGGGTCGATGATAGCGGGAGGGATGTTCTCGACTTGACTTACCTTACCCGGAAGTCTCAACCTCCCGTGGGCCTTCATTACCTCCGGCAGTCTCTCTCTGCAATAGGCGAGGCATGGTCCTCCTTTTTCGACAAGTGTCACTGTCTTAGGGTCTTCATGTGGCATCCATTGGAGTCTCAACCCCATGGATTGCACTTTCATCGCCCAGTGTTAACTCCCGGGGCCGTTCCATCTCAGGCCTCGATCGCCTCAAAGCGGCGTCATTAGCCTTCGGAGCGGTTGGCACCTCGGTGAGACAGTCTCAATCGTCTCGAGCTTCGTTGATGGCAACTTGTTGTTCTTCTTGTGTTTGTATTTTCTCTACTTCGCCTCCTTGATTCGTTGTGGAGTCATCTGCAAAGATCCTCCAACCTTGCCGCAGTGGAGGAGTTTCCCCCCGGTGGCGCACCACTCGGTGACTTGGAATGGGGTCACTCGTCTCCAAACTCACTGTTTCGATTGATTGTTCGGTAGTGGGGGCGGTGGTAACACACCTTCAATAGGGGTTGGCTGACGGGTTCCCACTATCCCGATTTCATCGCCATCACCCTTATTGCCTTGTTTCGAGTGAGTGGGGAAGTGGTGGCAGCAACAACGGTGGTTATTTCTTTGAACCACTCCCATTGGATCGATTTCGGTGTGTTCGAGGACTCTCCGATCCTCCATCAATCTTTGCTCGTGAAGGATTCTCGATTCTTGCAATGCTTGCTGCATTTGCAACTCTTCCGCGGGCAAAGAACATTCTCCGGATCCTCATCACCGCCCCGAGAAGACATCAAGGAGAGGATGTGTGTGTTACGGGTGCGGAGATAGGGCGGATGCTCACCTTCTCACATGCCTCGCTTCCTCGCCTTGCTTTTCTCTCTCCTTTTCCTTGAAAATTTGCGGGGATGTCTAAGCGATTTGTCTTCATCAAGTCTTTGGGAGCGATTTTAGTCCAAGTAAACTCAATAGTTCCTCTTCTTCTTCTATGAACTCGCCGTTGAACTGTTCCCTCGACTTACTCAACGTCCATTTCTCCACTCACGCAGACGATTTTGGATGTCCGGGTACGGTGGGGATAGGATCATTACATCACTATCTGCTCTAGCGAGGTTCTTCTTGTGTTTGTTTGTGTGAACTACATTTGTGTCTTGAGTTGCCTCTTGATCGGCCAAAGATACTTGGTGTTTCATCAATTACATCCGGAGACTCTACTTCTCCCGATAGTCTCGTTATTTGCTCTAGCCGAGTAAGCGACTCATTGGTTTCTCCGATTCGGATCGCTTGATGATTCTTCTTCGTCTCTAGTTTGTACCGGAGGGATTTGGTTCGAGAGACGGTGTCTTCTCGAGTCTTGGCGGCGGGGCGTCTTGGTGTCTTTTTTCGAGGAGCGGGCCATCGTGGCTTCTCGGTTCTCCTCTTTTGACGATCGGAGAAGGTATTTGTGAGTCCTTCTCGACCGGCTGCTGCAGGGGCGGGAGACACGGCTGCAGGGCGGTGACTCTGGCTGCGGGGCGGGAGCATGTTTAGTTTTCTTTTTTCTGCAGGGGGCGTCTTCTTAGTAGCTGGGGCGCTCTCTTCTCGGGTGGAGAGGAAACATTTGTATCTTGAGTGGTCACCTGATTCCCCCTCATCGGTGTCGACTCTCTTGGCGTAAGCTCTCTTCTTCAGTGCGCTGCAGAGAGGTTTGCTCGAACATCCTCTTGTTAACATGGAATGCCTTCCCATGTCTAAGAGGAACTCCTTTCACCTCCATTAGCCGCCAATCACTAGGCCATATCCTAGGATCCTCCAAATGTGCCATCTTCTTTGAAGGATTTGTTCCCACGTTCGGCGAGTCTGCTTTGTAGACAAACTCGGCTTGATTTATCTTCTTTTCTGCGATGATTGCGGCCATTACAATCACTTTGCCTTTGTGATTGGTCAAAGTCGCCAAATTTGATGTCGATACATTTGGCAACTATGTCCAATGACTTGTGATAATCCTCCTTCAAATAGATCTCTTGTTTGTTTGTATACACTATTTTATCGGCAAGATCGGGCTTGGCTATTTCTTTCCAAGCATCACCAGGTTTACATCAAACCGTTAATCTCGATGCTCCTTCTCTGTAGTAGTGAGTTAGTGGTCACCAAATCCTTGGCGGTGATAGTCACCGCTTTCCGGTATGCAGATGACTTGATTCATTCATCGTGAATCTCGGCATTCACGAGAATTGTGCGACCTCCTCCACATAGGTCATCGGGTATTCTAACGTCGTAAACGGTTTGGCGGGGACGGACGTTTCTAACTTTTTAGCGATTTTCTTCACACTAGGGCGTCTTCGGACCTGTTTCACCATCGTCGAAATCCACCGTAGAGGGGTGTGGATTTGCTTCCCTAACTTGGTAAAGTCATAAGTTGGTGCCATTTTCAGGATTGTATCAAGGAAAAACTCGAGAAATTGATTTGAAGATAGATAGGGTTTAGAGAGAAGTTTTTTTTTTTTTTTTTTTTTTTGCCTTTGCTTTTGAGAGAAAGAAATGAACAGGTTTTAGAAGTGTGAGAGAGAAACGGATGAAAATGGTTTAAATATGGTTTATGAAAGGGCGTGCAGGTGGTTTTTGAAATGTGATCGAAATCAACGGCTTGGATTTTGCACGCCTATTGAGCATTTAATGTCTCGTATTTAATGCGGCGCAAAGATTTATATCCAATCATAAGCTTGGTGTGCGACTTTATGTCGTACACATCATCATTATGTCGACGTATTCCTTAAAACATTCCCGCTTAGTCAAAACGATTGCGTTTTTGTCATTTTGCTCATAAGTGACTCGAACTTATCCCTTAGCCGATTTAACTCTACTTCTCACGATTCTCTTAGTGACTCATTTATCGGTGACTCGGTGTAGTTGTCTTTCCGATCTGGTGATTTTCGGTGATTTGTTTTGTTTTTATTTTTCACCCCTTTTTCTGTTCCATTTCTCTTGATTTGCCTCCGAGTGTGTCACTTAGCTCAATTAGTCCCAACTCATGCTTGAGTTCTTCAAATCTTGACTCACATAATGGTTTTGTGAAGATGTCGGCTAGTTGTTTATCGGTTGAGATATATTCCAGGATGATGTCCTTCTTTTCAACATGATCTCTTATGAAATGATATCCGACATCAATGTGCTTTGTTCTTGAATGCAACACGGGATTTTGAGTAATTGCGATTGACTTGTGTTATCACACATGATTGGAATTTCTTTTTCCTCAACCTCATAGTCTCTCATTCTTTGTCTCATCCATAGGACTTGGGCTGCTTTTTGCCCGCAACTATGTATTCTCGCCTCATTTGTAGAGGTGGCTATTGAATTTTGCTTCTTGCTAAACCAGGAAATCACTGTTTCAAGCATTTGACATGTGCCTGAAGTGCTCTTCCTATCAACTCGCATCCAAAGATAGTCGGAATCAATACCCAATTAGCTTGAATCCACCTTCCTTTGGATACCATAGGCCTACTTCTTGGCTTCCTTTCAAGTATCTCAATATTCTCTTTCTTCTTTGTCATATGGCTCTCTTTTGGAGCAGATTGAAATCTTGCACATACACCTACAACAAAGGTGATGTCTGGTCCGCTTTGTGAGATAGAGCAATGATCCAATAAGTGCTCAGATCTTGTTTGATCTCTGCTGTGCTTGCCATCCGCATCCATGTCCATTTTGGTGATGTGTTCATTGGTATTTTTACGTAGGAAGACTTCTCTTCCATACCAAACTTCTTCATTAAATCTCCGGTGTATTTTGTTTGACTTATGAAGGTTCCATCCTTCATTGTTTTACTTGGAGTCCAAGGAAGAATGTCGACTCTCCCATCATGCTCATTTTGATTTACTTTGCATGAGGTTTGAAAATTTTTCACACGACTCTTTGTTAGTGGATCCAAAAATGATGTCATCCACATATACTTGAACAAAGATACTCTTTTTGTCTTGAATTCGAAAAGTGTTCTATCTACTTTTCCTTTAGTGAATCCATTTTCAATTAGGAATTGTGACAAGGTATCATACCATGCCCTGGGTGCCTGCTCCAATCCATACGGGGCTTTCTTGAGTTTGTATACCTTATCTCCAAGAGTTTTTCGCTCAAATCCTGGAGGTTGTTCAACATACACTTCTTCTTCCAATAAACCATTTAGGAATGCACTTTTTACATCCATCGATATACAATGAAATTCTTGTGAGTTGCATAGGCAAGAAACATCCTTATAGCTTCCAATCTTGCTACGAGGGCAAATGTTTCATCAAAATCTATCCCTTCTTCTTGGCAATATCCTTTGGCTACTAGTCTTGCTTTGTTTCTTACCACGTAACCTTCCTCGTTCATCTTATTTCGAACACCCATTTGGTGCCAATAACATTTTGATGTATGGGTCTTTGCACTAATTCCCATACTTTATTTCTTTCAAACTGATTGACTCTTCTTGCATAGCTTGAATCCAGTGGGTGTCGCCCAAAGCTTGTGACACGTCCTTGGGCTCTATTTGTGAGATGAAGCATGTGAACATAGCTTCTTGTTGAGTTCTGGATCTTGTTTTGACACCTTCTTTTATATCTCCAATTACAAGTTCGTGGATGATCTCGACCATCTTACATCGGGTTGGAGTAAGTTAGGCTGGATTGATCGACTTGCTTGGTTTGTGTTCGGGTCGAGTCGGCTCTCTCGTAATCACTTAGCCGCAAATTTTCCACTGCTTTTTGAGATTGACAATCTCATCTTCTTCCGAATTGATAATCCGGCCGGCTTCAAAGATAGGGACTCTTCGTATGGTTGGATGATTGACTTATCGGTGACTCTTCAATGTCTTCTCCATTTACATTTGGCTCATCGAATACTACATGAATGGATTCTTTCAGTAACCATAGTTCTTTTGTTGAGTATTCAGAGGCTTTGCTTTGTTTGAGTATCCTAAGAAGATACCTTCATCGGCTTTAGCATCAAAAGCCTTTAGGTTGTCTTTGCCGTTGTTGTGGATGAAGCATTTACATCCAAATATTTCAAGTATGCAACATTTGGTTTCTTCGATCGGATCTCATAGGGAGTCTTTGTCATTGTCTATTTATCATACATCTGTTTTGGGTGTAGCAAGTTTGTGTTGATTGCTTGACCCAAAATCTTTTTGGTAACCTTCTTGACTAACATGGTCCTTACGCTTCTTTGAGGGTTCTATTCTTCTTTCGCAACTCCATTCTCTTTGTGGAGTTCTTTGCCGATAGTTCATGACCAATACCATTTTCAATACAATCGAGTTATTATTCCATTGACAAACTCGGTTTCTCATACGATCTTATTTTGATAATGGTTTGACTCTTCTCGTTTTGAATCCTCTTCATCGTTGTGGTAGTTTTTGTAGAGTTTCTTTCTTCTTACACATGAATATTGTCCATGTATATCTTGAGTAGTCATCTACTACCACCAAGGTGTATTTCTTTCCACTTATCTTTGTTTGGTTCCACTTTGGCCAAATAGATCCATATGAAGCAGATCAATATTCTTGTTGAGGATGGGCATGTCTTTTCTTTGAATGACGACTTGATTTGTTTTCCTTCGACATGCGTCACATATACTCTCCTTTTTGTATATTGAGTCTGGTAGTCCTTCCACAAGATGACTTCTTGCGAACTTGTTAATTGTTTTGAAATTGGGTGATTTCAGTTTTTGTGCCATAGCCAACTTGATTCATTTGTGCTCTTTTGCTAGTAGAGAGTGCATCGGGTGTTGCAGTTGACCAATCCACTACATACATATTTTTTGTCTACATCCTTGCAAAGACAACTTCATTTGATTCAATATCTTTGATTTGGCATATTCCCATGTTGAATCCAACGTTGTAACCCTTGTCACAGAGTTGACTGATGCTTAGCAGGTTAAAGTTGAGTCCTTCAACATATGCAACGTCTGTGATTTCTAATCCATTCCTCTTGATGGTTCCAATGCCTCTTATTTCACCAGGAGCTTCATTTCCTCCAAATATGACTTTTGCTCCTTTAACTTCCTTGAATTTTGACAGATTTTTCTTGTTTCCTGTCATGTGTCTGGAACAACCACTATCCATGTACCAGGTTCTTTGGCACTCAGCTGTTCTTTGAACCTGCAATCAAGGAAATTAAGTTTTAGGTACCCATACTTTATGCGGGTCCCGAGGGGTTAGAATTGTAAGATGATCCAACCAACTTATAGCCAAATGATTTGACTCTAAGGGGTTGCCATCTATCAGTGCCATAATCATAATTAATCCTGGCAAATTGCTTGGGGATTCTAGGTTCATACAACTGTCTCTTTTGTCAATTGCCTTTCTTGGGTAGTTGTGCCTGTATATGTGTTTTAGCAATTGCCTTTCTTGGGTAGTTGTGGTGACTTTGAGTGTGATGCCTAGGTGCATAGGTGTCTTTGATGAAAGCTCTTATACTTTTGGAATGGCCTTTGTTGAGTTCTTGGCCTTTGCCATTTGGGCTTATATTCCATAAGTCTATCTTTGATAGTTCACATTATTCCAATCAGCTTGGCTTGGATATTTTCTACCATTCCCATCATATGTATTTCTTTTATGGGTTTTCCGGGATTTTTGGTAGCTCGCTTCTTCTTTGCAAGTAGTATTTTCTGTTAGGAGTTTCTTTGAGGACTCATTTGAATCTCTTCTCGGTGTCCTTTCAAAGACACTCAATCATTTGTTTTCCTTTTCCTTTGTAACCAATGCCGTTTGCTTGTTATTGTGCTTTGGAGTGAATGTGTGTGCAACATTTAGAGTTTTGGATTTTTCAGGACTCTTCATGACTTGAAGATCCTTTTTCCAAAATTACTTTTGAGGTTTGACATAGCACGGAGGAATTAAATCCTAAGCTGTCTTGTCTCCACATTCTCTTTGACTCATAATAAGATCATCCAATGATTTAGATGCCTTAGTGAATGAAGCAATAACATTCTTGAGGTCATTCTCCTCTTTTCTATAGCGGCAATTTCTCGCTATTAATTTAGCATTTTCACCTTTAAACCTTCGTTCTCATCGCCTATTTGACTTAGGGTACTCGGCTCCTTAGTCACTTTGAGTTTTGACTTTTGAGTAGGTTGTTTTCCTCATTCAATAGTGTGTGTGAGGATTTAATGTATTCAAAATCTTTCATCATTTTGCCTAATGAATCATAAAGATCGAGTGGGTGATGAAGTGTGTGTGTCACGATCACTATCACTAGTGTTTGAGTTTGTTGAGTTAGATTGTACCTCATCTTCTTGGTTAGGTTGATCTTGTTCTTTGGCCATCAAGCGGATCGGGCTTCTTCTTCGAGTCACTTGAGTAGTCACTTCATCGCTTGCTCTCGAGTGGTGTCTCTCTTGACTTGGCTTTTTCAATGATCTCTGCGTGACCATCATTGCCTTTTTCCTTTCTTGTCTTCTTTCTCTCAAGACCTTTCTTTCTTCTTCATCCTGTATTTTGACTACAGGATATGGGCAATCAATGGCATAGTGACCTGGTTGTCTACGAGTTCAAAGATAGATATTCAACCTTTTGATCGCTCTTTCCATTCTTGGATTGTCCCTTTGATACTCAACTTTTTGATGATCATTCTCTTCTTGGTTGGCCTATCTTCCCTTGATTTGGAGGGAGTGAGTGTCTTCCGGAAGATTCACCCTTTCCTCTCTTGTAGTTCTTATTGAAGAACTTGTTGAACCTCTTAACCATCGTTTATTTCTTCCGGGTCAATGACTTCTTTGACCTCAACTCTCTTCACATCTTTAACAATTAGAGCAAATTGTTTTGGGTACAAATTGTCTCTTCCTGGTCTTTTCTTCTCACTCAAACTCGTAGGCTTTGAGGTCCGAGAATAACTCATGGTTGGATGTCTTTGACAGTCCATGGAATGTCGATGCCATGACCTTCATTTCCCATTCATTTGGAAGACTTTTAGGATTTTCATACACATTTCTTCCTCGTGTATATTCCTTTCCAAGTCAGGAGATAAAATGACTCATTTGTGATTTTCGTGAACCGAGCATCTAGTTGATCCAGGTTCTCTCCCGAGATCATTTTGAAGTTCTCAAATTTCTGACCACCGATAATTTGTTTTCTTTTTTTTCTCGAGCCTTCACAAATCAATGTCACTTGTCCCCATTTCTTTAGCCGTTTTGCATGATTTGACTTTATTGAACATGACTTTGTCAAGGTTTTGTAAAGGATGTCCTTGGCTACATTGTCAGGTTATATCATTTTTGTCATCATTTGTCCACTCAGTTCTTGGTTTTTCAACCATGACCGGTCCTGGGAGCAATATCTTCTTTCTCCTTCACCGCTGACTCTTGAATGGTGTGTTCACCTTTAAGATTTGCAGAGGCCCATCTTCTATCACTATCCACATCTCATCATGTAATCTTTGATAGATGAGCCTGCATACGAATTTTGCAATCATCAAATTCTTCAATAGTGAACATAGGGATGCGTGTCAAATTTGCTTCCATTATAATAACTTTTAATGATAAAAAGAGTTCCGAAAGTTTAAGTACTAAAGCGGACTTTGAAAAGTTTGGAGATCTAGTTCAAGAACGGTGCGGAGGGTTCAATGAACCAACCGCTCCGATACCACTTGTAGGTCCCAAGGGGTGTAAGTGTAAGGTTTAGAAGGGGGTTGAATAAACCTTACCAAATTTTCGATTTAGTCCTTTTAAATATTCGAGTTGATACTACACAGTTTTGTGTCCTTGATGGAAATCAATTTAGTCACTCAAGAGAGTTAATCTCTCAATGAGACTCAACCGAGTGTTGATGGAATAACTCATTTGTTGACTCTAAATTAACTCGATTTGTGATTTTGTTTTTTGGAAGACTTAACACCCTTAAGTTTGATTAAGTAAGAGTTTAGTGCTTGGTTTAGTACTTATAAGTTATTGAGTGGATAGCAAATTTATCAAATGAGATATAAGCGATTAAAAATGCAGGAATTAAAATCTTTGAAATGTAAATGACACAAATAAAATTTTTATAGAGGTTCGAAGATGGGGTAATTCTTCTACTCCTCTCTTCTCCAACTCTGGAGGAATCCACTAGGTAATGATCGGTTTACAAAGTGGTAATGATCCGGATGCAAGTCTTGATCACACACCGACTTGATCCTTTGGGACTCGATGAGACGCTTGATCACTCAAATTGCTTCTCGACGACTCGAACCTTTCTTGGGGTATGTTGCGCTTGCTACTACTGACTCACTTGCTCAAGCTCTTTGGATTTGATCACGAAGCCCTCCACAAGCTTAAGACTTGGTTCAACCTTGAACCTTCCTACAATCCTTCCGGAATGTAGACCCCTTGTTTTCGATATTTTCTCTCTTCAACCGATTGAAGTTATCTTTCCTTCACGGTGAGTGTTGGATTGATGTTCTTCGTAATGTAGGCTTGAGGATTGAGAATGTTTCATTTTTCTAATATGCTTGTATATCTCACGTGTGTGTCTTACTTCTCAAACAAACTCCTCGGCCTTTTATAGTGAACTTTCAAAAATTTGCCAGTTGAAGAGATAGCTTATTTTTGAAAGTCTCTT
Organism: Rehmannia glutinosa; assembly: GCA_016081115.2. Taxonomy (NCBI): domain Eukaryota; kingdom Viridiplantae; phylum Streptophyta; class Magnoliopsida; order Lamiales; family Orobanchaceae; genus Rehmannia; species Rehmannia glutinosa. The sequence goes on along the minus strand of CM071924.1, from coordinate 76,927,652 downwards.
TGCAAAGTCGTTGGTTTGTCTTGTTGTTCTTGGAATTGCCATTTCCTCGTATGAATTGTTCTTTCACCTTTTCGTAGTTCGACACGGTGTAGTGCTTCCCATTGGTTCATTCCATTTGCACGCTTTCTAGATCGAGCACTTCAAGAAAGGTGGTATGGAGATATTACTTGTTTAAGTAAATCTCTTGATTTCTCGTGGCAACGGTCTTTTTACGATTATCTCGACTTGATTGCATTTCCTTGTTTTCCCGGGTGACTTAGAGTCGCCTTCCAATCATGGATGACTCTTCCGTCACTTCAACTTGAGACTTGGCTTTTCTCGAGTTGACTTGACCGATCTCCACTGGGCCGCATCTCACCGCTTCTTTAGTAGAGTTCCCGTCTACTCTTCTTTGCCATACTCAATTTGTCTCATAGCGAGTCTTCCTTCCATCTTGATTGTCTTCTTGCATGTTAGGCGTAGGTGACTTAACTCAGCTTGGCCAGCTCTAATTGTTACAATGCATTATACAATAAAAATTGGGGTGCCAACTTTCTATTCTAAGTTTTACATGGCATTCATCAAAATATAAACAATAAAATTCCTAACAATATTTTTTAGGGTTTATAAAATGAACAATTATCAAAATTATTAAAGGAATTAAACAAAAATCATGCTTTATATTTGACATGAAAAGTATGTTAATATATAAAATATGTTGATAGATATAAAAACTAATAATTTCTATTAACATGATAAGTACGTTAATATATAAAACAAAATTCTATATATAAAATACTAAATGAGTATAATTTCATATCAAATAAATCTTAATTTTCTTCTTACATAAATATATAATAAGATGTATGGATATATGTGATATATAAAAGTTGGATACATAGTTTGAGATATATTTTCTTCAATTAAAATTTTAATTGAATTTAATCAGCTTAAATATAATTCTAAATGATATTTAAGAAATGGGTGAAACCCAAATAACAACTATACTCACAAAATAGCCAAAAACCAATGCATATATAAATTAATGTCAAATAGCCAGAATGCATAGTTTTTTATATCCTATTACAAATTATAAACTAATGACTAAATATTGTTATATATTTTTATTTATTATATTTTTGTTATTTATATCCGAAATATGGATGTCAAACCGAAGATCATAAAAAAATGATAAATTTGCTATATTATACGTCAAAAATGGATAAAAACGGAAAAGTTATTAATTTTTTAAAAAAAAAAATTAAATATAATAACTAATTTAGTACACACAGATTTGGAAAGGTAATTTTACATAGTTCTATTTTTTTTATCTCATTTTAAAAGTGATTATTTAAAGAAAGTTGATTACCAAAAATAATGAAATACCAAATATTTATCACATTTTGTTTTACACACTTTTTTTACTTTTTATAGAAATTGCAAAAGGGCGGGAAAAATTCCTCATACTATTTTAAGAAACGGCTCTTATTATATATATATATATATATAAATAATTTTGTACAATCTGTCGTTTCCAACCAAAAGGAAAAAAATTACGATTTTCTTTCATCTCTATTAATCAGCAAATTTAAAGTCAACTAAAACATCAGAATAATTGGATACTAATTATCAGCAAATTATATCAATAACTTAATCAATTAAGGACAAACAATCTGGCTAAGAATCCTAAATTTCCAAATTTCAAACCAACAACCACTACTTATATATATACTCTCATTCTGAAAATTATTCAATCCCACAAGCAAATAGCACGGTAAAGGTAAGAATCTTTCTTCTCACCCTCCGCTGCCAAAATAATCCAAAAACAAAGAAATAAAAAAAGAGAAAAACCAGAGAGAAAGGGAAAAAGGGACTCTGTTAATTCCTTCGCAACAATTGCCGCCGTCGCCCCGCTGCCACGTCGCCCACCGTCGTTGTACTCCGGCGAGTGTGTGTGTGAGTGTGGGAGAGAGATTTTAAGAAGAATAAGAAAAAGGGGGTGAGGGAAAGGGAGCGTGGGGTTGGGTAAGGATTTGAGGAAAAAAGAAAAATTTTGAGTTTAATGGAAGAGAGAAAAGGATATACAGAAAATGGAAGGAAAGAAAAAAAAATAAAGAAAGAAGAAAGAAAAACATAAGAGAGAAAGAAGAGAGGGATGGGTGAAATGGGCTGGGGAATTTACGGGAAAAGAAGAGAAAGAAGAAAGAAGAGGGGGGTCCTGAGGGAGGGGGGTTGGATGAGGTGGATAGGGAGAGAAATGTGGGTTTTGCCTTGAGTTTAGGAAATTGATCCAAATTCTAATTTTAACCCAATTAATTTCTAGTCCTTAAATTTAATTCCTATTATATATATATATATATATATAATTTTTATATAAAATTTATAAAATATTAATACTAGTTTAAATTTAATTTGTAGGCAACAAGAATTTTCGGGCATAGAAACTTGCACTTTTTGCCACACTATACTTTACGCTACTTTTTTAGGTAGGGTGTTTTCTAAATTCCGCTTTTATTTGTCCTTGTTAAATGCCCTTTATATGTTGCTTGATAATGTTGCTTCTACGTGCTACGTGTCTATAGTCGTATGGGATCATACAGCGGTCCGGGGCATAAAAGTTTCCTCCGGTGAAATCTCGGCAGTGCGAGCCATGTTTCAATGCCATAGCTACAGTTACATTTTTAATTTTAAGCATGTTATTTTGTGGTGTGTATTGTGTATTTAGCTTGGACAAATTTGCCCCTACTGAGCCGTTGAATGCTCACCCCAAAATATACTTCTATTTCAGATGAATGATGGAGTTGGCGGGACACGTGGGGGCGGTGACCTGAAAGATAAAAGAATAATGAACTTCAATTTTTTTTATATATTTTCTTTGTTGGACTATTTAATGTTTAGAATTACAATTTGATTATGGAATTATTTTTGGGATTAGTATCTAATACTTTTTTTTTTTTATATTATCATTTTTAAATGGTAAATGATCTTTGGAATACTTGGAAAAATTACGTTTTATTATAAATCGCAATACCATTTTATAAATCGTCTTTTATTTCAAAATTATGAAAATGGGATATTACATTAGGCATGTATCATCTTGAAAATCAAGTCGAGTATCGTGTTGAATGATCGGACAAGACTAGTTATTATGTGGTATGCAAGTATGAACGATGTCTTTTTCGAACGTGGGGATATGGAAATATGGTATTTGGAGAGTATGAAAGTTTGACAAGCACCATGGATGTAAGTTAAATTTGAATGACAATGCATCTAGGCGGGTGCAATCTAAAGTAGTAGGTGCATATTTTGCATCCAGATTACTAGTGGATCATTCTACTCTCTTGCCAAAAGATGTGATGACAGAGTTGGAATCGCGACATGGGCTTAAAATGAGATATAACGTTGCGTTGAGTGCAAAGAATCATGCTTTTGGGTTGATATGTGGAGATAGAAGCAGATCATTCAATATACTTCTGGCATACTTACACATGTTAACTTTAACGAATGTTGGATCGGTAACTAGATGGAAGTCAGATCATGTTAATAGATTCAAGTACGTGTTTTTTCTTTGCATGCATCAATTACTAGATTCCAAAACCATGACAGGCTTCTTGATGGAATACACCTTAAAGGCAAGTACTGAGGAATATTATTTGTTGTCGTAACAAAAGATGGTAATGAACATATTTTCCCACTTGTAGTTGGAATTAGGGATGTTGAGAATGACGAGTCTTAGGCAAGGTTTTTGAGACAATTGTGAGATACTTATGCGTGCCCTCGTGATCTACTGATTGTTTCTGATCAACATAAGAGTATCAGTAATGCCATAAAAGCAGTATACCCAGAAGCATCGCATGGGCTTTATACTTACCATTTGCAGAATAATTTGGCTCAATACGGTCATCATATAGTAGCAATATTTAGGAATGAGGCATATTCCTACCCTCATGAAGATTATGACAAATATTTTGAAAACATAAAAGTTTGAGACGGGTGTGTTTTAGAAGTTAGAACGTGCAGCGGAAGAAAGATAGTCTCGATGTAAGTGTCATGTCCGACCTTATGGGTTCATGACATCAAACTCAGCCGAGATCTTTAATAGTTGGTTATTGTGGGCCAGAAAGTTACTTGTTTGTTCTATGCTTGAGTGCGCTCGGACTATTATTGAAAAAACCCACCAAAATATTAAAAATTTCAAATTTTATATATCAATTTTTGGTGACTTGAGGTGTCGATTTTGCACCAAATCATAAAGCGAGATTTTAGTAGTAGTAGTAGGGCGACATTCCTTCTTAGTTTTGAGTTTTTGGCACCATTCTATTTTGGTTCTTCTCCCCTAGTTGGCTCGCTTGCTCGACCATTAGTATATATCGGTAAGAGTTAGCAATTACGGTAAAATTACACAATTTCAGCTTATAATCGGACTAAATGTCCAAATATATTGGACAAAATTTAAATTTGACTACTTTTGAGAGGACTAAATCTCTAAGTGGTTCAACTTACAATATTGGATTCGAGAAATTACTTTGAGTTGCGATTTTAATAGAATTAATTATATATTATTTAATTATGGGTCTTGAAGTTTAGCGATATTATTCACCATGTATAGGGTGTGTTGATTTGTAACATCTTAGTTTCATAAAATAACAATATACGATTTTATAATGTGCTACAAACAATCCAAAACTTGAAAACTCATTTTAAAGAGGAAATAATATTATGACTTGTCAAAACTACAAATACTTATTAAATATGTCTTAATAATTTAAAATATAAAATCCAAAAATTATGACACGATCTCATGCATATTAAATAATTTAAATTAAGTAGTCTTTAAAAATTTCCTCGGTCGACTTTGATTCCCTGACCAGTCACCACATCCCGAGAAATATGACTCGGTCCAATCAATCACATTTCTTGAACTTCACTTCCAACTTCTCCTTGCAAAGCCTTTCTAACACTATTCTTAAGTGTTCTTCATGTTGCTCCTTACTATTTGAATACACCAATATATCATCGATGAAGACTATGAAGAATTTATCCAAAAAGAGATGGAACACCCTATACATCAAGTCCATAAATATCAATGGGGAATTGCTCAATCCAAACGGCATCACAACAAACTAGTAGCGTTATCTCCATAACGAGTCCTAAATATTATTTTTATCTGAGAATATGTTATACATAATAAGGACTCTAAGTGTACAATATATGAATTATAATAATACAAAATCATTGTTGTGGATATACAAAATATTAACATTGCTGCGCGTGTAAAGTTTTTGATTGTTCAACAGTATATGTGTTCGATCTAAATATTTTGCAGGAAATAGTGGTTAGTAATTACCTTCATTCGAATGGATTGTGGAGTGGAAATCCTGATTTTGTGATATCACAATTTTTGATTTTATTGAAATATATGACGATTTCCGCTTTTTGTGTTGTTTGATGATTTGCTCTTCGATTGCTCGGTTCTATTTTTTGATGCTTCTACTGGTAGGAATGAAGAATTGGTTCTCTATTTTTGCAGGTTCCAATTTTCGTGTTATTATGTCGTGAAGGGAGGGAAAATGAGAGTGGTGATAAGCGTGAGTATAGGTAATGAATCAGAAACAGATTTTCTTCATTTAAATGTAGCTGACAGTTATTTTAGTCCATTTGTACGATTTCAATTTTACCCCTGGACGGTTTCCCTCCATTTTTTTAATGCTACAAAATTTTATTAGATCTTAACCTTCCATTGTTTTTTGTTGGATGGTGTAGATGTGGTCTTACGTTCTTACCTATAGCCATGGTCTCATAGGATCTCACAGGATATCCACACACACACACACACACACATATATATATATATATATATATATATATATATGAGCTAGTCTCCTATCAGACCGTCTAGCGGATCTAGATCCGTTAGACGTGTCTAAATATCCTACCCATTGCCCCGCCCTGAATCGGATTCGCCAAAAAATTAAAAATAAAGAAAAAACTGTCAAGAGGGGCAAAAAGGAAAATCCAAATACGAGATAAGCCATTTTTCGCAAAGGTACATGAGATTGGTTAAGCCATATCTCCCTTCGAGAAAAAATCCCCAAATCCATCGGCAACAACCATATTATTTTTCGGGGGAACTTAAAACTAAAAAGCAAGAAGGAGTTGAGAGGTAGAAGAGGGGAATTTTCAAAGACTTGCTTCGATGATAAATTCACCTATGAATAGTGGGCTTTTGGTGGTGAGTGAAAATCATACTCCGACGAACACAAGTGATAGCACCATGGAAGAAGTGAAGTCGCAATTCAAGGCCGCGATTGCTCATTGCAAAAAGTCTATTGCCACAAAAGATAAAACCAAGCTGCCCTAATTATATAGGTTTGTATATACATATATATATATATATATATATATATGATAGAAAAATATTACTTATTAATTTTCCATGTGTAAAGAAGAGATAAGCTTCATAATAAGTTCATGGCATTTTTGCAGTAGCTTATATGGGATAGTTGTAATCAAAAGGGTACAATTTTTGCAGCACAACTTACAAAATTACTAGTTGTAACAATCAGCCTGAAAATCAAGTTGTGCCTTCATGGTTTGGGAATTGAGAATGTTCCTAATGAAAGATGCGAATAGAAAATAGAAGAAATCACTAAATGATACAAGTATTAGTATCAGCTAATACTTTTATGGAGAAATACTAATACATTTTATAAGAAAAACTAATACTTTGCAGGAGCACTACTAAAATACTCTCTAGGAAATTACTAATACTTTTTAAAGAAACTACTAATACTTTTTCGAGGGACGGCTAATACATTTCGGGAGAAAAATTTAATTATGTTCAGGGAAACTACTAAAATACTTTCTAGGGAATACTAATACTTTTTCAAGGAACTACTAATACTTTTTTGAGGGACTACTAATACATTTCGGGAGTATATTCCTGAGAAATACTAAAAAACTCTTCAGGGAACTACTAATACATTTCAGAAGAATTGCTAATATTTTTTAGAAGGACGGCTAATACTTTTCAGAAGGACTTTTAATACATTTGGAAGAAAAATTTAATTATATTCAGGGAACTACTAAAATACTCTCCAAGGAACTACTATACTTTTTCGAGGAACTACTAATACTTTTTCAAGGAACTACTAATACTTTTTTGAGGGACTACTAATACATTTTGGGAGTATATTTAGGAGAAATACTAAAATTCTCTTCAGTGAACTACTAATACATTTCAGAAGAACTGCTAATACTTTTTAGAAGGACATCTAATACTTTTCAGAAGGACTGTTAATACCGGTGGTCCCTGAAAACTACTAAAACACCACTGCTAATATTACGGAAATATCATCGGGTCCGCGGGTCAGATCCGTCTAACATGTCGAATCAGTTAGGCGGCCTCGACAAGAGTTTTTGTGTATATATATATTATATTATAATTAAGGGGCCTTGAAAGTTGACTACCAAAAACTATCATTTCAATAGTAATTAATATTTTTTATTGTACAAATTTTTATTACTTTTTATGATAATATAAAATGGGCGAGAAAATTATATATATATATATATATATATATATATATATATAGAGAGAGAGAGAGAGAGAGAGAGAGAGAGAGAGAGAGAGAGAGAGAGAGAGAGAGAGAGAGAGAGAGAGAGAGAGAGAGAGAGAGAGAGAGAGAGAGAGAGAGAGAGAGAGATTGATTTTGAACTATACCAAAAATTAGAACACCAATACAAAATATAGACCAAAAAATTAAAACATACCAAAATAACAAAATTACTCAGATTCCATAATAAATAAATAAATTATTAAATCAAGATTCTCAACGTTAATTATTAAAAGTTACCTAAATTTTTAATTCTATATTTATATATACTAATCATATATAGTTATATTAAACAAAATTTCCACATTATTAAAACTTTTCCTAAATTATTATAATTAATAAATCCAGATTGTATATATAAAAAAAACATATTTTGTCATAATTATTATATGCAAAGAATTAAACTTAACTAAATTATATAAAAAGTATATCTGGACATATATATACCAAAGATGAAAATTTACCTAAAATACAATTTGGCACGCATAATTACATTACTTTTTATAATATTGCGTTTTAGGTGGAAAAAAATTTAGGCTACCATTTCTAGAATAGTCTCTCTTTATATATATATATATAGATATCACAAATATCAAAATACATGAATTTATAAATTTATGTCCAATAGCCCAAATGTATAATTATTATAGCCCATCACAAAAAAAAATATTTTTAGTAAATATATATTATATATTTTTATTTTTTATGCTTTTATTTTATTTTATATATGCAATATGAGTGTCAAATTGATGATCATAAAAGGACAATTAATTTAATATATTATTATACGTCAAGAAAGGATCAAAAAAATATTATTAAATTTTACAAAAAAAAAAAACACAAAAATAACAATTAATGAAGTGCACACACAGATTTGGAAAGCTTTTTTTATAATGCTTTGTTAATATATATACATATAGATTTTTCAGAATTAATTTATTAATTAACAAAATTAATGTTACATGTTGTAATTATATTTTACTAATTTTTAATTTTAGAATGGCGTTTTTGGTGGGAAAAAGTTTCGATTACTATTATAAATGACTTTGTTATTATATATATATATATTTTAATGCACATATCAAATCTTTTTATATGTTATGTCTTTTCATGCAAAAAAAAAAAAAACATAAAACATATACACTTCCATTCAAATCTCTATAGTCAATGTAAAAATATTATTAATAAAAATATATTTTTATTTGAATATGAAAATTTTTAAAACTATTTTCAACCATGTTTTCGACATTTGGAATTAATTGGTTGCAAATGATTTTATCTCGAATATGAAATATTATAGTTGTAATTATTATAATTATATTAAAATTATCAACCATCTTACTTTTTTTTTTGAAGGATCAACCATTTTACCAACTATTATGAAAGTTTATATTAACCTACATTTTAATGAGATTTGAATTTGAACTTTATCTTTAACGTTTGAATTTTGAAATAAGCTCCACAGCGGATACTTCAATAATGAATTACCATCAATTAAATACTTACCTTTTAACCAAATTACTCTTTTAAAACTCCAACTACTTTAAATGTAAATGATATTGTTTGAAAAAAAATGTATATATTGTTCTTGGTATGGATGAAATGTTTTTGAGAAAAAGTATTGTAAAAAAAGTGTTAAGGAATATATTGTATATTTTGTTTCAAAAAATATATTTTGGAATTTTATAATGTTTTATTATTTTATTTTGAGAGAAATGCCATATTTGTTTTAAATTTTTTTTTTACCAAACCTAACTATTGATTTTATCCGGTTCTTTTCGCCAGTTGCCTACAGTGGAAAGTTGTCATTAATCCAAACATTGCGACTTTAGGATTTCACACAAAGCCACCCTGTTCCAACGCGCTGCGATATTACGCGATACATCAAACAGGAGTTCAACAAAACGCAAAGAAGGGGGAACCAGTATAGTGAGGGCTCAATTTGTTGTCAGTTGAACACAAAGAACAGATAGAAAATTCACCAAGATAACAATGAATTTATTCTTGTAGCTCCATTTCAGAGTTTAATTTATCTTTCGGTTTCCTTCAGGTAACTTGCAAAAACCCTAATTTCCCACCGTTAACCCTGATTCTGGTTTGCATGTATGTGATTTTATCAGTGGATCAAAACAACCATGTAAAACTGTTGTATTCTAAACCTTGAATTGGGATGTTAAATCGACGGATCACAATAATACGAAAGTTACTCTTGTTACTGTATGATTAATTGTGGTTTTGTGAGGTTGTTTATGTGTAGAAAGTATCACATCTGTGGTGGATGGAAAATCATGTTTTTGGTAAAAGAAGTGTTTTTCTCAAGTTTTTAGTGGAAGGTTACTCAACACAACCTTTGCGTTATGTTTCCTCTCGGCAAATTGATACACCGGTTGTGCTTCGAGGTGAAGTGATATTTGGAGCTTTAATTGCCTTTTGGAAAGTTGTCATGTCTAAGAACTCAAATCGTGATTATTTGGGTTGACGATTATTGAGGATATAGATTTCATTGCAGTTTCTTCTTCTACCAAGTTGAAGTTGCGCTCAAGTTGTATAGTTTCACGTTCTTGTATCCTCTTAATTTCGAGGGAAAATTGTCTTTTACTGAGGGATTCATTTTATTTCATTATATGAATCCAAGGACTGAACTTTGCTGTTATTTTTGTTTCTGTTGTGCTTATGGGCTGACATTGTACATCAGGTGACATGGCGGATCCACAGGATGTTGAGCTGGAGGCAGCGAAGTTTCTGCACAAACTTATCCAGGAGTCTAAAGACGAGCCTACCAAATTGGCTACGAAGCTTTATGTGGTGCGTGGGACTTCCTTTCATGGAATACTTCTTTTTCGCTGTTAGTTTCCATATTGTAATGCTTTTATGTTGTTAAACAGATTTTGCAGCACATGAGATCTAGTGGCAAAGAAAATTCAATGCCTTATCAAGTCATATCAAGGTAAAAAATGTGTGGAAGACTACTTCTGCGAGTTGCATTATGATTTGTAGATTCTTATTAGTTCATTAATGGGTGAGAGATCCTTATTGCGGTTTACATCCGTTCTCTCGCTCTCTCTGTCTCTCCCCCTCTCTTATCTGTCTCTCCCCCTCTCTCTCTACACACACGCATATTCGTGTCTGTATATATATTAAATTGCCGTGTCTGTGTGTGTATATATATATGTTTGGAATTTCCCCATCTCATCTCTAATCATGATCAGATAAACTACAAAGATTGTTTAGGGTAGCATTCTATTTTAAATTAATAAGTTTGTAATGTCGGTGCCTTGTTATATTGATGTTGAAACACAACTAATCTAGATTATAATTTCTTATTTTGCTGGTTTATATGATATTTTGGTCATTGTTTCCTTGCAGTCTACATCTTCTGTTTGTTTAGACATTCTTATATTTATTCCCCTTTTATGTAATTTATGAAGGGCCATGGAAACCGTTATCAAAGAACACAATCTCGATATTGAAACTTTAATGTCGTCGCGCCTTCCCCTGGCAGCTGGAACACAAACTGGAGATTCTGCATCATCGCAATTAGCTGGTAAGATAAGTTTCCCCAGTCTGAAAGGCACATGCAAAGAGACCACAAAAGCACAAATTGATATAAAGAGTACTGTGTATCGCAAAATGCTGTTATGGTAGTTAAGTTTATGATTACTGTAATGTTACTGCAGAGTCTTCTCAGCGGGTTGGGGTTGCTAAGGACTCTAAATCGAGCTTTTCTGGAAATGAGATGGGCACAACTGAGACATATGCATCAAGTAGAGTACATACTGGTCCAGGAAGTGGTGGACCAGATATTTATCAAGGGTCTGCAGCTCATATAAGTGGCAAGTCTTGATCACATGATTTTCATTTTAATCTACCACTGTTTTATATCCAATTTGAGCAAATAAATGTATGATAGTCACAATAATCACATGAACTGAAAAAATGCTGATTAAGCTAAGACAGACAGATTTAAAACGTAGTTAGATTTCCACGAAGATCATGATGTGGGACTGTTTGCTTATGTTCTCATGAAATATAATTTCCTTTTCTAGACGAGATTTAGATTTGTCCTTGTGAAGGCTGTTTTATGTCTGTAAGCTGTCACTTCCTTTCTGGTATTTTTAGAAGTAGAATATCATGATGGCTCCTTGTAAGAGTGTCTACGCTTGAATCTTTGTCATACATGTGCCAGAAACTTTTAGGACAAATTATTTTTCTAATCTTTCAATGATCCATGCCATATATATTTTGTTAATTGAAGCAAAAGAATTATCTGCTTCTACTGAAGTGCTGAACAACAAAATATTGCTGTACCAATTAGATGAATAGGTATCATTTCCTCTCATGCAGCCTTTTCATGTAAATGTTGGTGATAAGGAAATTTTTATTTCCTTTACTTTTTACTCTTTTATGTGTTGTTAGATCCAGATATTCAAGTATTTGGTGCATTACCTTGCCTAAAATGAGTATTTTTGTCTAATGTGTAAGCATTTTTTTTTTCAGGTGGTGCTGTTAAGGTTCATGGTGTTTCTCTTGGTGCTCCAGGTTCTTATTTATCCACGGAGTCAGCAAATAGGATGCAGTTTGGTAACTCTTCCTTTGATAGCCAAGGTTTTGTTGCCAAGACATCTAAGGACAGAAGCATGGAAGTGTTTCCTTCTGTCCCTTCAGGCGATCATTCTTCTGGTAAAAGTATAGCTGGGAAGACATTGGATCATGGGGGATCTAGTATGGTATCGAATGCAAATAAGGTACTTGAGTTCTGCAAAAGTTAGGGAGATTCAATTGTTTTACCTACCTCCTTTTGGCCATTTTCGCATGTGGTTTTGAACCACTTCTTGCAATGCTGCTCTCTAAGTTTGTTACAGGCTGTTTCTGTTTAGCTGGATTTAAATTGTTGAGTTTGTCTTGACAGGGTTGCTTTCCGAGCAGTCTTTCAGAACCAAACGTGCTTAGAACCAGTGCTTCTAGGGATACCGGGAAATCTCCTGTTTCTCAGGCTTCCAGTGCAGGCCTTCCGTTCAAGGATCAGCAGTTAAAACAGCTCAGAGCTCAGTGCCTTGTGTTTTTGGCTTTCAGGTAATGAATTCTTGCGGCATGTTAAATTATGGGTCATATTTCTTAGTAATGAATTCTGCATTTCATTCTGTATTAACATTTTTGTTTTCCATGTGAAGAAATGGTTTGATGCCCAAGAAACTTCATCTTGAGATTGCACTTGGAAACATTTATACCAAAGAAGGTAAAATGCTTCATTTTGTACAAATCCTTATTCAATTGGCGAATAACATTGTGTTCTGCAGATGGAACTCGCAGAGATCTTATTGACCAGAAAGGGAAGGAGCAACTTATTAATGATCCAAGCAGTGTTCCACAAGTCCCAAGGTCACTGGAAAGACCAGATAGCAGTAAGGGTCACCCATCTATTTTGGATTCCTATTCATCCAAACAAGCTGATTTTGCAAAGTTTTCAGAAGAGAGAAGTAGTCGGCCTCCTATTCTAGCTGAAAATGAACAAGACAGGAAATGTCCAGTGGCAAGAGGGAAAACAGATGCTGAAGCCATAGAATTACAGGCATCTGCTCAAAGAGAACCACATGAGGATGATTTGGTGAACAGCCACCAGCCTAAAAACATAGCCACAGCAGTTATGGCACCATGTGAACAATCAAAGCTCGATGAGAGTGGTGGGTCTGGAAATGGATCTGCTAATGATATTCCTAAGGTACCATTGCCAACCAATTTTGTTATGAATGAAGTGGTGCTACACAAAAGAGATGACGCCAAAAGTCACACTCAAAATCCTGTGGAAAGCAACAATCTAGGAAGGTTTTATTCTGATAAGAAGTTGCCAAGTTTTCCATTAAAGGACCAGTGGAAGCCTGTCTCAGGAATGAGCGGCCAAAATTACCCAGCAATTCCAATTAAGGATTCCAACCTAATGGTGAAAAATGTTTCTCAAGGTAAATAAATATATTCTGATGCATTCAAAGATAACAACTAGGTTTCTTGATCTGAGAATATATGTGGTTTTTGTGCTTTTAAAAAGGTTAGTGCTTTTGATATACAAAATGATTCTGCTGATACACTGAAAGAAAAAAATTCGTTTACAGTGTCAGAGGCAGATCAGGAAGAGGATTATACTTCAATATCCACTGACAGGCAACCTTCTCCGAAGCATACCACTATAGAAAGATGGATCTTGGAGCGGCAGAAGAGAAAAGTTCTTACCGAGCAGAACTGGGCCCAGAAACAGCAGAAAACAGAGCAAAGTATTGCTTCTTGTTCTAATAAGCTAAAGGTTTGTATTATAATTTGACATTCAAGGAAAAGTTCATTATTCACATAGTATGTAAATTATCATTAAGAAAGAGTAGCAGTATAGACATTCAAGGATTATGCGGTGAATGGAATGTGTATCGTATCAAGAGATAGCTAAGAATTTGTCTTCTCTAAATTTTCGAGCATCTTATTTCCTTGATGGTGTAAGTGCATTATTGATTTTTCCTATTTGAGATTTATCCTTTGAAAATTTACCTTGTAAACTCTTTTAGCCCTGGTATCTTCAGCTCTAGAATTTAAAGGACTCCATATGCTACATGAACATATCATGATAGGGAAGTTCAAATTTCACTTTTCATTGTATGGTTATGCTGGTGTAGATGATATGTTGTCGTTGACAATCGTCTTCTGTAAACGTGTCGAGTAAACGCGATTTATAGCATTGGAAACGGAATAGTATTGATCATTTTAGGTTCTTGTATTTCAACAAGTTTGGATTCGTGTAGCCCAAACTGGGGTTCTTATTCCTCAAATTTTACGTAGCAGGTGACTTTTTGGTTTAGTTTTACATTGTTTTTGGCAATTATATGGTAACTTACTTTACTTCGTTTGAGGGAATGAAGATTTGAAAATTTTGGTAGTTTGCTATATCCAGTTTTCCTATTTCTGTATGTAGGTTTGAACTCTGATTGATATTTAGTTAGTTAAGCCTCTGTAAGTGCACTGGTTGATCTTTCAGAACTTTTTACTGCTTTGCTCTTATACATTCCTTTTCTCTTGCTGTGTTCGCAAAGCAGTGATTTAACGAATATAACTATTTGATATACTTCAATGAACTTTGCCAGGGTGATTTGATGGTTCAGTATCTTGTTTAAATGGTTGTGATTTTTGGTCTTACATTTATGTTGCAGGAAATTGTTAGCTCTTCGGAAGATATTTCTGCAAAGACCAAAAGTGTAATTGAGTTGAAAAAGCTTCAGCTGCTGGAGTTGCAGCGACACCTTCGTAGGTAATTCATCATTTTATGCTTCAGATTTGGCACTCTTTGGGTGCCATGTGGTGACCTCTGTCCCTCATTTGTTCTGCCCTTCTCTTTGTTTCCCCCTCCTCCGAGATATGTGAGGAGTTCCATCAATTTTACTTAATCCAACTATTTTGGTTCTATTTCCTCACACTTAGATTTTAACATCATATCATCTTGTTTGTCTGTTTCTAATAATTGATAATTCTGTTGCTGCAGGGATATCTTGAATGATTTTTTCAAACCAATAGCTAGTGAAATGGACAGATTGAAATCAATTAAGAAGCACAGAATCGGAAGGAGATCAAAACAAATTGAAAGATATGAGCAGAAAATGAAGGAGGAGCGACAGAAGAGAATTAGAGAAAGGCAGAAGGAATTCTTTAGTGAGATAGAAGTTCACAGGTAGTTTTGTTCTGTATATCAGGTTGCATACCTTTATTCTGATTAGTAATTCTGATATCTTTTCATAATGATAAATTCAGAGAAAGACTGGAAGATGGTCTTAAAATAAAGAGAGAGCGCTGGAAAGGATTTAATAGATATGTAAGGGAATTCCACAAGAGGAAGGAAAGATTTCATCGTGAAAAGATAGACAGGATCCAGCGTGAAAAGATTAATTTGTTGAAAATTAATGATGTTGAAGGGTATCTCCGCATGGTTCAGGTGCTCTATGGCCTAAACATAGTTAACATACTGGATGCTGAATTCTTTCTTCTAATCTCTGGAAAAATAATCAACTAATGCTCTGTAGGATGCAAAATCTGACCGGGTTAAACAACTGCTGAAAGAGACTGAAAAGTATTTGCAAAAGCTTGGATCCAAATTAAAGGATGCTAAGGTAATGGCAAGGCAATTTGAGACTGATATGGAGGAGAGTAAAGGTGGTGTTGTTGAGGAGAATGAAGATGCTGTTGAGAACGAAGATGAAAAAGATCAGGCCAAGGTTTCCTTTTTAGTTGTTTTATTATGGAGTCACTTACTTAAATAATGTTTTATTTTCATTCATTTAGGCTGTCTGTTAGATCACAATCCTCTCTTAGCTTTTTATGTACCTTCTGCTCTGCAGCATTATTTGGAAAGCAATGAGAAGTACTACATGATGGCACATAGGTAATGTGAAAAATCTCACCCTTATCATAATTTTAGAATGACTTTACGTGTAGCATTTACTGGTTAAGTGAATCGAACTGCTCCATGAGCTTCTTTTGTTTTTCGGTTCCATTTTTATTATGATTATGAATGTGGCTTGTACTGATTCTTTGCATTTATGTGGATCCTACTGCTCAATGAGTTTCTCCTTTGTCTTTTACTTCCATTTATCTTTTCATTCAACTCTTGGATTTCCTGATAATATTAATATGTTCACACAAAGAAACTTTTAATTTTTGTTATCAATGATTCTCTTTACTCATTGGATTGTGATTATATTTTTGCAGTGTAAAAGAGAATATTATTGAGCAGCCAACCTGCCTTGTGGGTGGAAAACTGAGAGAGTGAGGGATATCTACTCTTTCCTGTTTATTTAATTTTCATGGATTTCTGGATTTGACTACTTGTTGGATTTTCCTAATGAAGATCTCTTATTTCAATTCATTTTTGCTTGCATATACTTAGTATCCTTGTCCACACTCCCACTGTTATTTGCTTCTTGAATATTCTACTATTGTTTCCTTTAAGGTATCAAATGAATGGACTAAGATGGTTGGTTTCACTTTATAACAACCATTTGAATGGCATACTAGCAGATGAAATGGGCTTGGGTAAAACTGTTCAGGTATGATGTGTTTAGCTGTGAACATATAACTCTGTAGTACTTATGTGGCTCTTGTTCTTGATGAAATTTTATTTGATAAAATTATTTTTGTAGGTTATTTCTCTAATTTGCTATCTAATGGAGACTAAGAATGATAGAGGACCTTTTCTAGTAGTTGTACCATCCTCTGTTCTACCTGGATGGGAGTCTGAAATCAATTTCTGGGCACCGAGTATCCACAGAATTGTTTATTCTGGCTCCCCCGACGAACGTCGAAGGCTATTCAAGTAAGCGGGGCCAAGTCCCGAGATGGTTTCTTTTAGCTTCTTTAATTTCTGTGTAGTTTCATCTGTTTATTGTGATTTTGTCATTGCAGGGAACACATTGTTCATCAGAAATTCAACGTTCTTCTGACGACATATGAGTATTTGATGAACAAGCATGATCGACCAAAACTAAGCAAAATACAGTGGCATTATATCATTATTGATGAGGGTCATCGCATTAAGAATGCTTCCTGCAAGTTAAATGCTGATTTGAAACATTATCGTAGCAATCACAGATTACTTTTGACTGGAACTCCCTGCAGGTCTTGCATCTGCTAATTATTTATCAGCTTTATGCACTATATGCCCCTTATTATGTTTGGATATTTGTTTATTAAACAGATAAAATTTATTCTCAACATGTCTTTCTGCACTATCATTTATTTACTTTTTTGTGTGGTGTGTTCTAAAATATATATTCTCTTGCTTGCCCATGCAGAACAATCTTGAGGAACTATGGGCACTGCTTAACTTCTTGTTGCCAAACATCTTTAACTCATCTGATGATTTTTCTCAATGGTTCAATAAACCATTTGAGAGTAATGGTGACAATTCACAAGATGAGGTATGCTTGATGAATGTCCTACGCGATCAAGATAAGCCCTTTTTGGTTTCTCATTATTTTAACTCATTCTTAATACCACTTATGACCAGGCTTTACTATCTGAAGAAGAGAATCTTTTGATTATAAATCGTCTTCACCAAGTTCTCCGACCATTTGTACTTCGAAGATTAAAACACAAGGTACTGCCCGACGTCTCATAATGGGTGAAAGTAACTTATGTGCATCTATACCTAATAAATGATCATAGATATTCATGAACATGTCTCCATATGAACATGCATTTGAGAGTTATTCTGAATGGGTTGATCCATCCCAATGCCTTATTGGTGGTAGATATTCGTTTTGAAACATAAATGTCAATTGCAATTGTTAAGTCAGTTAGCATTTAGGAATCTGTGGATGGTCATTGAAATATCAGAATCTTGGAAGAATGAAGACGAGATGGTCTTCTATGCTACATCAAGATATATTCTTAAACAGGTAATACCTCTGTCGTTCTCCACATTGCTCTTGTATGGGGAGGAGATTATAATAGCTGCTAACTGGTGGAGAATCGCCCTCTATAGAAGTGCAGATTGGGCAAAATGGAAGCTTTAGTAGAACTGTAGAAGATTGTTTGTTTTGAAGTGTGTACCGGCCATAGGAAAGTTACATCTGAGGTTATTTGGTTTTATAGCATATTGGTATTGCACTTTTATTGGGGTTTGAAAGGACGAGTTGGAACTCTGCATCTGGTACTAGTAAAGCAAGGGTCCATTTGGTTTGTTGATGGTAATGGGCTTGATTAATTCCTTTGCAATTCTTTTGTCCTATTCAATGGATCCAATCATGATTGAATTGAACTAAAGGATAATGTCAGCCCATATGATTTGTTATTACATTTGTAACCTTACTTAAATGTGATTTTTCAATTTTAACCCCCATACTTCCAAAGCCGAAGGCCCAAACCCTCTCCAGAACCCAGCTTTTATTCATCAGATGAAATCAAGTCTGTTGTTATTCCATCTCAAGTTATTCCACCCAGAATAAGAACTAAATTCCGCCGGTGAATAATGATAAAAATATTGAAAATCCCGGAAATCATGTGGATAATTATTTTTTTTGAGCAAACTCCATAAGCAAGTAAAAAGTTCCCGTTCTTTCTAAAAGATGTTTCTGGCGAGATCTCCGTCTTCAGGGATCAAGACACCTAAAAAGTTTGAATCTTGGTTGACTGGAAGGAATTATTTCCAGATCTCTCTTATTTCAGAACAGGGAGGCTCTTCTAAACTGCTTCGTCTTCTCTTTTGGATCGAATCAAGCTGATTTTGTTAGAAATTTTGGTTAAAGGCAACGAATCCTTCAGATCCTCTAATTGTTCAAAACAACCTATGGTTCGATCAAAAATGAAAAAATATTTGGGGAAGGACAGAGGAGTTGCAGACGCTATGGAAGCATTCAAACTGGTCTCTGACTCTGTTTTTCCCTTTCACCAGATGGCCTTCGAATAAAATTGGCTAGGGTTTCTTTTGTTGGTTTGAGGGGGTCAAATAACATCTTAATATAGGTTGTGGGTGGAGTGTGATTTTGGATCGGACCCTTGAGGTAGGATGTGCAATCCACTTTTGGAGGTAATAACAAACCGGGCCTGGCTTTATTACAGGGCCTCACATGTCTGAACCAAACAAATTAATGCATTGGATGCCGTATTGATTCTTGCCAATCCGGCCCATTAAGGCCAACCAAAACGCAGCCTAAGGGTATAGTGTTGTATTCAGTTTGATAGCATCGACTGACATCTTGAGATTTATAAATTACTAGCTTCTAGGTAAAGGTCCTTTAATATCTGCTTCCCCACTTTTAAAATAGAAGAATATCATTTGGAATATCTGTATGTGGCCATTACTCCATTAAATGTCATTCATTGTGGTCTTAGAATTTTTACAAGTCATTGATTTATTTAACTTACCTTATGATATTCTGATATCAGAACCTGTTGTTTGTCCTAATCCTCTTGGAACTTTAATGATTTGCCAAGGTTGAAAATGAATTGCCTGAAAAGATCGAAAGGCTTATTAGATGTGAAGCTTCTGCGTATCAGAAGTTATTGATGAAGAGGGTTGAAGAGAATCTTGGTGCTATTGGAACTTCAAAGGTTTTATCATGCCGTATTCTTTATAGATTATTTCTGACATTTTCGTTCTTCATTGCATATGCCTATGCTTATGCCCATACTGTTGTCTGCTTTTCCTAAACCTTGCAACTTCATCAGGCTCGTTCTGTGCATAACTCAGTGATGGAACTGCGGAATATATGTAACCATCCATATCTCAGTCAACTTCATGTGGAGGAGGTATTCTGTCTCTCTTCAATTGGTTACTTTGTGTTTGTTGATTGATTGGAGGCATTAACTTGATGACTTTGTTTTATAAGTAAGATGAATTGTTGAGATAGCTTTTCCATGCTTTGTGTGAGCTCTTTGAATCGCAGCTTGGTGCAGAATTTTTTTAAGTGAATGACTAGGCTTCTTTCGAGTTAGAGTTCAAAAAAGTTGCTTACTGAATTGATAAAGTTATATAACAAGTTTTGTGGTTGTTAGGGATGTTATTTTCATCCTTTTTGGATGCATGGTGCAGAAGGTGCTAATTAATAGGACTATTGATTAACTGACACTTTCTATTGTCTTGGTTAGGTTCACGACTTGATTCCAAAGCATTATCTTCCTACCATTGTGAGACTTTGTGGGAAGCTTGAGATGTTAGATCGGTTGTTGCCCAAACTAAAGGCGACTGATCATCGGGTAGGTTTTCTGTTTCTATATATAGAGCTGGATACCTCTTCTTTTTGATTTTTTTTGGAACTTATCTTCGTGAATTTTGTATATTATGGTTGTGAAGTTTTTGTTATTGATGTTGGTAATATGTTGCATGAAGTCATTTGTTCAACATGTCTTCATTGCGCTCATTTTTGTTATTTGATAATCATTTTTACTGTAAAAGTTGCCTGCTATTTTATCTTCAAATTCGGCAATTCTTTTAAGACTGGACGTCTCAGATCTGGGCTTGTATTTGCTTTTTGGAAGATAATCTTATACTTGTAAAATCCTATTTTCTTGCCTTCTCTTTAGTCTTTACCACTTCAGCCAACTTAATATTTTGTTTTATTTGCGCTTTTCTATTTGGTTCCAACCTCATTATTGTTTATCCTTGGTATTCCAACTTCTGTCTTCTGTTTTTGCATGTTTGTACTAGTGGGTGTGGTTCCATGTGTTTATGATGGTCTATATTGTGCTGCGTCAGCTATACTTCCCACATCATTGGAAGGTCTTGTTTTTCTGTAGGTTCTTCTTTTCTCAACAATGACTAGACTACTTGATGTTATGGAGGACTATCTTTGCTGGAAACAATATAAATACCTCCGGTTAGATGGACATACATCTGGGGGTGATCGAGGAGCCCTCATTGATCGGTTCAATCATCCTGATTCTCCGTACTTTATATTCTTACTCAGGTAATCCCTCCAGCTTGTGGGTTTCTTTGTGAGTTAGCATACATTTGAACTTTGGCTCCAGTAAGGATGGATCTCCTAGCCATGACATCCTGAAGATATGTACTGAGCTGGTTCTGCAGATTCCTCTTTGTTGCACTGGTGTGTAGTATGAGAGAACGCGCTTGATAATCATGAATTTTGGGGTTGCTATTGGCTGAAATCTTGGAAAAAGCTTCGTTGACTTGAAAATAACTAAAATGAGACATCCTGTCATATTTTAAAGTTTCGTATGATGAGACCCTGTTCAAACTTTTTTTCTTTCCTTTTTTTTAAACCATAAAAGAAATATACACAATTCTGTTACAAGTTAATTGAGAATCAACTCATTTGGTTTTCTTTCTATGGGAGTTTCTACTTTTCCACTATTCTAAACCGAAATTAAGTGTTTGTCCAGTCTCATTGAATTAGCCAATTTGAGTAAACCTTCATTCCAGTTTCCGACTCTATATACAACAACAACAACAACAAACTAATTCCTTAATCCCACCATGTGGATCCCGGCTTAATATTCTAATGGGAATTCAACTTTAATCTATCAATTGACAATTAATATTCTCATTGAGAATTCACTATCAGACCACTGGGATCCATCATTCGAACTATGTCTAAATAATATATTACTGTCTTCAAACTTATATTATTCTAATGGGAGCCACAGCTAGGAATTATTCTAATAAATTATCATATTCAGAGAAAATATTCAAATTGGATCGCTCCAAAACCAATTTCATCTAGTTAATAAATGGGTTAATCTCCTCTAACCTTGTTGAATAACATTTTACGCCCTTATACCCTCAATTTTTCGATTTTACACACGTTCATTTTGTGTCACTTTACCTCATTGTACACTCATTTTGTGTCACTTTACCTCATTGTACACTCATTGCCTCACTTTATAACCCTGTACTCTTATAAAATAATCAAATTGACCTTACCTATTATTTATAGTTAAATTATTTTAAAATGCTGTAAATTTGATACACGTGTTTATATTCTAATAATATTTTCAACTTAATTAATTGGCATTTAACAATAAATTCGTTCGACATTTTGCTGTGTGTATTTAACGATATTTTTTGTTTATATTGTTACATAATTCCTGTTAAATTTCTATGTCATAGGCTATTTTTTTATTTGTTAGCTAATACATTTTACCTGTTAATTTACTGTTCTTCATAATTATAAGAAGTGTATACGACATTCCTAAATTATATTTTGTTAAATATGTAAAACAACAGTAATAAATTTCTTTTATCAGTGGAACTATCAAATTTCTTTTATCAGTAATAATATATTTTATTAAAATATATTTTGCTGTAAATTTGATAACTTGTGTTTATATTCTAATAACTTTTTCAATTTAATTACTTAACATTTAACAATAAACCCACTTGACATTTTTCTTTATGTATATTTTAATGTTATTTTTTTTATTTGCAGTGTTCCTGTTAAATTTCTCTGTCATAGGATATTTGTTCATAGCTAATACATTTTATCTATTAACTTAGTATTCTTCATAATTATAAAAAGTGTGCTACATTTCTAAATTATTTTGTTAGATATGTAAAATATTTAACATATTTTAGTTTGTTGTTGTATGTAAAATATCAGTTATAAATTTCTTTTGTTGATGGAATTATCAAATTTCCTAGAAACAATATTAAATACAGGAAAATGTCAATTTTTAGTTTATTGATGCTATTATATGAGTTATAAATAATTGAACTACAGTAAGCTAATGAAACTAAGTTAAATTTAAAGTAACTTTGTAAATACTATGTTAAACTGAAAAATTATTAGTCATTTTAGTATCTAAAGTGATTAATATTATTGTATTATAATTAATATTTTTGAAATTGTTATACGGATTCTTGATTTTTCCATTAAATAAATATTTATTACTATTATTTTTCATATTAATAAATATTATTTTGAAATATATTAATATAGTCTTTAGATTTATAATGAATGGGGATTTCTTAAGTGTATTAACAAATAAAAAAAGATCCTACTATAGAGTAACTTTATAGGGATTATGTTAAGTTAAAAATAACTATTAAAGTTTAAGTGCAATATAGTTTTGAATGAGTTTAATTTAGGTATTAATTAACCAAGTTTTCAAAATTATTAAAAAAAAAACACAAATATGATACTGATACATTTTAAATATCATGAAAAATAGTAGGTACGGACAACTCTAATTCTTTTTAAGAGTACAAAAGGGCAAAGTCAAACAATGAGACTAACAGAGTGGTGAGTGAGATAGAATGAGAGTACAATGTCCTAATCTGCTGTTGTATAAATCTTCTGTGGATATCTTATCCACTTTTTGTAACTCTTTTTTTTTAAATTAATAAAAAAATTGTTTCTTATCAAAAAAAGATAGAATGAGAGTACAAGAGGGTAAAATGAGGTAATTCAGAGTACAAGGGGGTAAAGTTATACTCAATAAGGATAGAGGAGGGTATGAAATTAACCCTTAATATAATACTATTTCACAACTATATCATTGCAATGGGGGACACACGTGAGAATCATCTAATAAATTAACATATCCAAATTAAATTTTCAAGGTGGACTCCTGCACTGCGTTTTAACTTTTGCTTCATGAATATATTGTGGACATGATGTTTTTGAAAACACAAAACCAAATATACATTCTCATTTCTCACGTTTTCTCATATCATAATTCCCAAAAGGTACTCTAAACCAAAGAAAACTCCTCCCAAACCTATAGCTTTCTTATCTCAATTTTCAATCTGAACATATTTTCTGTTTTCGCAACAAATCAAATAATCAAATGCGAAAACAAATACCCCAGAAATGCAGGAAATGACAACTCTCATAAAAAAGAGAACTAAATGAGACTAGTGTTGTTTGCATTAGTTTTTGAAGTGTTTGAATTAGTTTTCCCAGTAAAATTATTTCTTGCGGCCGTGTTATTTGCATGGATTTGCATGTTGGTAATAATTGCTAGTTGTCCGTTACTGTCTACCCAATCTTCATATGATACTTATTTGTAACATCTTGGTGTTAGATCATAATGGAAATCAAAGAAGTTTGAAAAGACCACTCTGATTATTTATTTTACTTATTTGCAACAACTTGGTGTCAGAGTTGAATGGAAATCAAAGAAGTTTGGAAAGAGCACTCTGATTATTTATGGATTTTGTGTGCGTCAGGTTGCTGACATGCTTCTATTAACAACTGATGGGGCCTTTGTTTTTGTTAATTTTGTTTGGGGATGACTATGATTTTGATGCGCTTTCACTCAATAAGCAGGAAATGAAAAGAATGAGAAAACAAAATACCGAATGACATGTTTATATTGATTGATAATGCATTCTTGGCAAATGGTTGCTTCCTGTGAAGCATGACTTTGTAGAATCCTTTTCCTTTTGGTTTGTGTAAATGAAGTCAATCTAGGTTTCTACGTGAGGCTCAAACTGAAAGAGTAAAGCATATGTAGTCACTGTATGGCATTTTATATCATCATATCTATGCTTTCTGGATCAGAGCACCTAAATGAATGTGTACAAACTTTTGCAATCCTTAAAACATTGGACAAATTTTCTTAAGCTACAAAATGCTATCTGTGAACAAGCATAAAGCTAAAGTTTCTTGTTTAGTATTTCTGCATCTCTCTGTCGCACTGACCTGTAAAAATTTATCAACTAGTATCCGAGCTGGAGGCGTTGGTGTCAATCTCCAAGCTGCTGATACTGTGATTATCTTTGATACAGATTGGAATCCCCAGGCAATATTTCATTCCTTCTCAGTAAGTAGTGAATCTTTTAGATTTGAATCCAGTCTCATTTTGAAATTTGTTTGTAATTGTTCAGGTTGATCTGCAAGCACAAGCCCGGGCTCATAGGATTGGACAAAAGAAGGACGTTCTTGTTCTTCGCTTAGAAACCGTAAAAATTCTTGATCCCGGAATTTGAGTAAATTTTTGGATGTTTCTTCTGTTAATGAAACAAAACAAATTCCCTTTAAGTTGATTTCCTTTTCTGTTATGGGGCTTCTTACATAAAATAGCTTCATTTGATTGCATTTTCAATATATTACAAGATTCTATCCATCCTTTTATGTGTGTGGGTGGGGGTGGGGTGTTGTTGTTGTTGTTTTGATGGCATCTTTCATGGTTGTAATCCTTCGCCTTATTTAAACCCTCACTTTAATGTCGATTTTCTGTTGGTTCTAGTCACTCCTTTCTTTAATGTCTGTCCTGGTTGACATTCTCAAAAAATAAGAGAGTTAAGGAGATGCTATAAATTTTCCTTCAGAATTTACTCGAAAAAGTTGAGCCCAAAAAAAAAAAAAAAAAGATTATTACAGATTAGAATACTAATCAGAACATTCATATTTGCCAATTTGATTGAAGAGAACTCTGACTAATGTTTTGGTGTACTCCTAATTTAATCTCAATTTGATTGTTTTCCATAAGAAATTTCCAAAAGAGGGATCTAGTAGTTAAATTAAATGTGTTAGCTAAAGGTTTATGACAGACATTTTGGGCAAAAAAGGTGATGTAGACATCCGCGCGGTGGTTACCTTATTTGTTCTATGCTTCTTCCAATTGATTGTATTTATTACTTTTTATCTCATCGCTCTGCGATGCTCCACTTTCAGTGAGTAAATAATATAAATGATTTTTGTAACGC
This sequence comes from Rehmannia glutinosa, assembly GCA_016081115.2. Classification (NCBI taxonomy): domain Eukaryota; kingdom Viridiplantae; phylum Streptophyta; class Magnoliopsida; order Lamiales; family Orobanchaceae; genus Rehmannia; species Rehmannia glutinosa. The sequence goes on along the minus strand of CM071924.1, from coordinate 76,901,921 downwards.
TTCTGAAATAATTTATTTATCACAATTTGTGTATTCTGAAGAAAATTAAAACATTGACAGCATTTGAGTTAATTTCTTCTCTGCTGCTTATTTGGCTGAAATTAATGTTGAATTTGTTTACTAGAGTTTCCTATATTTCACGCTTCCAATGGCAATTTTACTCAGAACATTGATGTCCACCCTTTTGCTATTTCAATTGCTAGTTTTAGTCATAAACATGATATCATAATGGAATAATTTTGGAGCACACATATAAGAATATTCAGTTCCAAAGTGTACCGTGACAATTTTAGGAGGCATTGGATCAAGGTGTACTGAGTTTCTCTATGGGGTCTGGCTTTATTTTATTTGGTTTTGTGGTTATTGAGTTAAAACTTTCCTCCAATGATTTTAGAACACCTATTTCTATTCTTCAATCTTAACCAGGTCCAAACAGTGGAGGAACAAGTTAGAGCTTCTGCTGAGCACAAACTTGGGGTTGCTAATCAGAGCATAACTGCTGGTTTTTTTGACAACAATACGAGGTACGCACTGATACTTGCTAAAATAAATAACAGTGGCATGTAGTATCATTGGGTATGTGCTGATTAAAATCATATTATGTGTCAGTGCGGAAGATCGAAGGGAATACTTGGAATCTCTCCTGCGGGAGTGCAAGAAAGAGGAAGTTGCACCTGTTTTAGATGATGATTCTCTTAATGATATTATAGCGCGCAGGTATAATTTTTCTTGTGGTGAGACCGTTGTAGTTTTGTACGTACTTAGGTATTAATATAATGAACATACCATGACTTACTCAACTTTGAATGGGATCGGTGAAATCTCGCCTGAATGTAATGAAATATATGGTACATTGGGGTTTCTAATTAATAGATACTTGGCTCATATCATACCTTATGATTATCCAAATAACGAGGTTGCTTATAATTTACACAAAGTGAGTTAACAATTTTCCATATAAAAGGAAAGGGTGCTAAAAGAGAAGGTTCTGATTGTCATATTTACAGTTCTACTTTGTTGTTGTGTCTTACTGAACCAATCCACAGATCATTAGGGTTTATCATTTTTGAGCAAATTTTTATATGACTTTTAGTTGACTGAGAAACAACGTCGCAGCAATATAATTCTGGAAAGATATCATGCTTGTAATATAGAGAATGTTTTCTGTTTCGTTTGTACGCTTTTTCTGCACTTCTCAACTCAGAAAATGGGTCTGTCACATCATATATATTAGTTAAATTATTTCTCCTCCTTCAGCCGAACACTTTCTTCCCTTTCTGTGCATTTTTATTTTCTTTCTTTTGTTTTTTGGCTAGTGATCTTCTATAATGCCTTTGAAATCATGTCGACCATTAATGTTGTTGGAGATAAAAGTTCTTTATGTTAGAAGGCCCTAAGAATTCTGCACAGCCCTTCTTTCTTTCTCATTTATTCTGTGTTTGGAACCTAGTCCAGAAGGGATGCTCATTTTGGACCTCTGTTCTGTTCTTTGCTTTGAAAACTTGTGAATGAATTCTCATTACTTTATGATAAGAAATGGGATTGAGAAATAGAAGTTGATATTATCTACAATAAAATTAACCTTTCTTGAGCTTATCATTAGAAAGCTGTTAGGTAGTGATGAGAAGATGGAAAACTATTTAATAATTCTTCAATGCGATTCCCAGAAACCTAACCTATTTTGAAAGGATTCAGACTGATTGCTTATGGAATATTTTTCGGGTAAAAGTCACCTCAACACAGTTTTTGCCACAAACATTATGGGATTTTCTTAAAAAATTCAGAACGTACTTTTCCAGTTTCAAAAGTATATTCGCATTTAAACACATTTTGACAAGTAAGACATGTTATATTCAACTCTACTTGCATTTTTATGTCTCATCTGCATACGGTTTTCAAAAAAAATATCCACATCCCGATATATTCTAGAAAAAAGACATCACACGCTTTCATCTCACATCTATCGCACTATGAAAATTCATTTCTTTCCTCCAAATCTACGTTTTCTCACTATTCTCCTTGAATTGGCATATCTTGTGAATAAAAAAAAAAGCAGTTACACCCTCCATACCTTAACTTCTATCTACTTGAATGCCTCCAACTCAGTCAGATTTTCACTTCATTTATTTCGAAAGCTGAAATGTGATCTACAAATTCAGACCCCATAATTTTTTTTCTTTCAAGTACATAGGTACTAGTGCTATGCTTAATGTTAGGCATACTTTCTTCTTCTGCAACTTGGTTATTGTTTAACAGCCTCGTTACTCAAATTTGTGGAAGGCTTTTGAAAGTCTTCCTGTGTTTGCTTTTGTTTGATTGTCTAATTATTCTGTAATATAACTTCTATACAGTGAGTCGGAGATTGATGTTTTTGAGTCAGTTGACAAACAGAGGCGCGCAGAAGAAATGGTACCTACCAAATCCTAAATATGTTGTGCTTTAGTCCTATTGATTTGTATGGGCTCTGAAAGGGCTTATTTCTTGTTATTAAAGAAGTCTCTATAAAATTCTGCAGGTTGCGTGGCAAAATCTTTTTGGTGGGAATGCGTCAGATAAAAGCAAGCTGATACCTCCTTTGCCTGCTCGACTTCTAACAGATGATGACTTAAAATCATTTTACGAAGTGATGAAGATCTCTGACGCACCGACATCAGGTGTATTACCTGATGCGGGGGTGAAGAGGAAGAGTGGGTATCTTGGAGGTCTTGATACCCAACACTATGGAAGAGGCAAACGTGCTAGGGAGGTTCGTTTATAAGAATTTTACACTGATCTTATGCCCGTTTGTCCTTACCATATATATTTACCATTTTATTCTTCTGATCTTTGCTATTATGCAATGAGTCTTGTTTGACATGAGAACATATTGTTGCGTGATTTATATTTTTTATTGTTTACTTGATTAGGTCCGCTCTTATGAAGAGCAAATGACAGAAGAAGAATTTGAAAGAATATGCCAAGTTGAGTCTCCAGAATCTCCCACAATGAAGGAAAAATTTACTGGAAAGACATTGACAGTGGCTACAAACAGTTCGGTTGTAGTCATGGGTGAGATACAGGCACCAGCTGTACCTCAACTGCCCCAGGCTCCATCTGTGGAGCAGCTGCAGCTACAAAACAAAGAGGCTACACCGCCATCTAAAAGGGGGCGTGGAAGGCCAAAAAGAGTGGTGGTACCTCTCCACCGGTTCCTTGTCCTGCGCCTCTGGGATCTGTAAAAGCAGAAGAGAGCTCCAAGGCTGAAACTACACCTGTGGAACCTGGTTCGATTCTTTGGCCAATACTACTTATGTTAGAAGTATTACTGGTGGCGCGCAAGAATTGGGGCTACCTATTACTGCTAGCTCTGGGCCGACCTTTACCCCTCCTGCCATCCCTAGCTCTGGGCCAATGTTTACCCCTCCTGTCATTCCTAGCTCTGGGCCAACAATTACCCCTCCTGTCATTCCTAGCTCTGGGCCAACGTTTACCCCTCCTGTCATTCCTAGCTCTGGGCCAACGTTTACCCCTCCTGTCATTCCTACTTCCCAAGCTGCTGCTTTCCCCTCATCATCTGTACGAGGTAGAGGACGAGGTCGAAAGTCTCAAACAGGGGGAGAAGCTCCTGCTCCCAGACGCAGAGGCAAAAGACAGACCGTGATATTACAACCCGTTCCAATATCTGCCCCACGGTTTGCGACTGATAAACCACCCATAGGAATACAAGGAGAAATTGCCTTTAGCTCCTCTATGGCCACAAGTGCTGGTGCTGTTTCTGTCAATACCGTTATAAAAGAAGTTCGCGATGAATCAAATTCTGTTTCACCTGATGCTGTGCTACCGTCAGCTTCTGGCCCGAGCAATATTGATGTGGAGTCACAAGTAGGAACCGAATCTGGCGCTGCAATGACTTCTGGTCATGCTTTTACTGGTCCAGTGGCTGTGGCAAGTGTTAATCAGCCCGATCCTGGCATTGTGCCAGCTTCAAGTCCCCAAGCTACCACTCCATTACTTTCTGGTATTCATGTTGCACAGTCTATTTCACCTGCTGCTGTGCTACCATCAGCTTCTGGCCCGAGCGATGTTGATGTGGGGTCACAAGTAGGAACCGAACCCGGCTCTGTAATGACTTCTGGCCGTGCTTTTACTGGTCCAGTGGCTGTGGCAAGTGTTAATCAGCTGGATCCTGGCACTGTGCCAGCTTCAAGTCCGCAGGCTACCCCTCCATTACTTTCTGGTATTCATGTTGCGCAGTCTATTATTCCTTCCCCCTCTGTAACAATGCAAGGACGAGGACGAGAGCGGGGCGAGGACGAGGACGAGGGCGAGGGCGAGGGCGAGGGCATAATGTTCAAAGTCAAGAAGAAACTCCCCAACGTAGGCGAAGGAGGCAGGAGCCTGTAGTATCCATTGTTCCTGGCGCATTAACTGGTCAGGATTCAGCATCGAGTGAACCTCCACAGAAAAGAACTCGAGCTTCTGTTGGGCGGAAGGATCCCATAATAGGTGAGAGAGATCAAGCATTGACAAATGTAAACCAGTTTGCTGCTCAAGATATTGAATTTCCTTCTCCGGACAAAGTTTCTAAAGGTATACTTATGGAATTTAGACCACTATCTGTTAAAATAAGGTGAATCCCGACATTAAACAAGTGGGGTAATTTATTTATGTTTAACAGCATAGTATTGGGAAATTTGTTCACTCCAATATATACATCACAAGTAGCCCAAGGGGAAGGGGAAATGAAAGGTTGGAGGAATAGAAAGGGGCAATTTAATTTACATGGGGGAACTTGGTTATAATTTATCCTTGGAGGAGTTGTTTGGTATATCCAAATGGAAGTAGATCTCTAATACTTTTCCATTGTTGGCAAGGAGGGAGATCAGTTCTTCATGTTTTGATTTCCTTAAATGTATCTTAAAAAACTGCAGGGGCAGTGTTCCACTTTGATTGAACCAGGGTTTATACTGTCAAGCCTTAATCCTGGATCGGTTACATTTTATATGTTTTACAACCTCGAATCTGGACATTCCGTGCTCTCTAATTTGACGATCTTTTGTAGTTAGCCAATTCAAAATTTTTGTTGAATATTTTAAGTTTGTCTTTGGTAGAAAAATGGCTGTTATTAATAATGTTTTATTATGTTTTCAAATCAGCTGAACAATTATGAGCCCTTTTATTCACGTAGAGCTGGATAAAAGAAACTCTCATGTTCAGTTCTGAGTAGAAATGGAATTCTGAAACATTAACAGTGTGATCCAAATTACGATTCATGTCCTCTTTGATTCCTTACAGTAATCTCGTTTTTTATATCTTCTTCTGAATCTCCGTAACGGTTCTGGAATGAAATAATTGTCAGGTTCCATCTTTTTGGTCTCAGGTGATGTATTTGTTGAATTTTGAACTTGTGAAATGGAAGACATCAATGTGATCGTTGACTGATGTGAGATATTCAAATGATCACCATTTTAAAGTTTAAAAATGTGTTTATGCAAATAATGCAGGGAAAAGTGGAATGGCAATGTGATAATGTTATAAAATCACTTTTATAATGTTTAAGGGACTGGGACACTGAGGATCTTTATTTGCAGTTTAACTTCTTGGTTGGGGGAAATCCTATATTCTTGTTCATTGTTGATTTCAATGACTACTTCTGGCACCAAAATTTTCAATTGATGAAAATTACTGATAATATACACGTGCAATGAAGAGATTGCCTACTGTGATGTGATTATAGTATATATCTGACATTATACATTACGGAAAACTATATTGCACTTTTCCTTCTAAAGCTCTATAGATTTATCCGTATTTTGTAAACAAAAAAATTAATTTTTTCAATGTTAGGAGTTGTCTGTTTCAAATAGAAGTATCCTTTTAAGTTTGTATATTAAACATTGTACTTCTCAAAAAAACTTGTCCACTTGCAATGCCTGTGCATTTTTCTGGTCCATCATAAAGTACACATCTTGCCTGTCACTTTTTTTTTTTTTTTTTGGTGAAATTGAAACATTCTTCGATTGACTGATGGATAGAGTTTCAATGAACGTATGCAGTCTCTGCTACAGGTACAAACACTGGTGAAGACAAGTTCGAGGATCCTTCTCAGGAACAAGCTACAATTGAAAAAGAAGTTAAGGATCATAATAATGAGATCCTTGCATCAAATTCTAACTCTTCTGTTGGTTTGCGATCAGTTTCGACCTCGGATCCAGCAGTTAAAGCATTGAGTTCTCAGCTTTCTGAGTCTGGGAATCAGTCTGCAAGAGAAAGCGGAGAATCTAATGATAAGAAAGAACCTGAGAATAAGGATCCTTGTGCATCCAGTTCTTATGTTTCAATTCCTGTGGTATCTGGAACCGATAATAAACATGGAACATCTGAAGATTCCCAATCTTTACTAGTAATCAAAACCAGCTCCGCTGGGATGGAAAAAGACCGAGGTTTAAATAGTTCTACTGTTAAGGATACAACAACTGGTCAGAGTGACAAGTTTGATTCTCTCTGTCCAAATGAAGATGAAAAAGTAAATGTCTCTGCGAAAAGCCCGAATATGGATGAACTTCCTGCATCTGATAATTTATTGAAGGAGCAACTGATCATGTTTCCTTTAATTCAACTCCTGAGTTATCTGATAGTAAATGCACTCAGGTAGCATCTGAAGATTCCCAGTCTTTGCTGGTACTGAGTAGCAACTCTGTTCAGATTGCCAAAGATCAAGTTTTTGCATGAATCTCCTTCTGTAAAAGAAGGGGACAAAATTATTGAGTCTTCTAAAAGCTCTAATGTGGATGAATCCTTAGTATTGGTTGAAGCCGCTTCTGAGATGGTGAAGAACACGAATAATGAATCTGAAGTACAAGTGGTTGAGCATGAACACAATACTACTACAGTTGAGGAACCTGTTTCCACTGCTGAGCTTCATGTGGATAATTCTGACATGGCCACCAGTACTGGTTCTCTTTCTGTCACTGCCGTTATTATGGAAGTTTGTGATGAACTAAATTCAGTTTCCCCTGGTGCTTTACTACCATCTGCTTCTGGCCCAAGCAATGTTGAAGTTGGGTTACAACAAGGAGCAGAACCTGGCTCTTCGATGGATTCTGGTCATGACTTCACTGGTCCGGTGGCTGTGGAAAGTGATAATCAGCCAGATACTGGCACTGTGTTTGCTTCAAGTCCCCAAGTGGTAGTTCAAGATATTGCAGATCCTTCCGTAGAGCAAGTTCCTGAAGGTAGGCTTCACTCTCTATAGGAGTTTATGATTTAAAATCTTTAGATGCTGATGCATCCATATACTTTTGGAATTTGGACTGATAAAAAGCAGTTAATCGTATCGTGACTAGCTTCTAACTTATAGGGCTTTTATTTTCTTATTCATATATACAGAGTAAAGATAGGGCTCGTTTGGTACTCTTGAGGGGATAAGGCTTCATACCTTTGCAGGGGATATGGTGTTGACGAAGTAGAGATGGGATAAGGTGTTTAGTGTTTCAAGGTCAAGGAGTGTGTGTCAAGCACTTTTTGTGAACATTACATCACACCTCCAAGGTGTATCAACAAGCCTATTTGGCCTTCAAGGTGTGATCCAAGACCCAAACAACAAATTAAGTAGTTTACACATCCATCAAACCTCAACTTTTGCACCAAACAGACCCTTAGGAAGTTATCTAATCCACTATGTGTATCACAAACCAGGGTCTAAGGGGAAGGTAAATGAAAAAGCTAGAGTCTAAGGGAAGGGTGAATGAAAAAGCTAGAGTCTAAAGGGGAAGGGTGATGGGGAGTTCAGTTTTCATGGGGAAAGTATAGTTTGAAAATTTCCCTCGAGTTGTTTCATATATCCTGATGGAAGTAGATCTTTAACACTTTCCCTTGATATTGAATTTTCATGTTTCCTTAAATCTATATTGTAAAACTGCAGAGGCCAGTTCCACTTGTCGAACCAGCATTGATCCGATGAGTAACAACATCTCTGTCCATTAATGTACAGTCAAACCCATTCTGGAACATCACATAGAGATGCTTTACAACCTGAATCTGTACTTAATGCGCTCTCTAATTTGACAATCTTTTTTAGTTAGCCTATTCAAAACATTTGTTGAATTTGTTTTTGTATGCTTTGAATGGAGAAAACTCCCATGTCCAGTTCTTAAGTAGAGATGGAATTACAAACATTACAGTGGTATCCGGATCTTGATTCAGTCCTCTTTGATTCCTTATGCTGATCCATTATTTCCGTATATCCTATTCTGCATCACCTTAAGGTTTTCAGGAGAAATAATTGTCAGATTCCATCCCTTTTTGCACTCTGGTGGTGTCGAATTGAGCTTCTTGTGAAATGGAAAACATCAATATGACTGTGGTAGTGGAAGATATTAAAATGTGATCACCATTATAAAACTCAAAACGGATTATGTAAATGTTACAGGAAAAGCAGAATGCCGATGTCATAGGTAATATTCTAAACTCACTCTTGTAATGTTTAAGAGACTGTTACTTTGGATCTTTATTGGCTGTTTAACTTCGTGGTGGGATGATAATTAAGTTATTGTCATTCGAAGTTCATTTAAATGCTTACTTATGCCAAAAAAAAATGCATTTGATGAAATTACTAAAAATGTACCATTTAATAATTTTACAGTGGCACAATTTTCCTTTTAAAACTTTTAAAGATTTATCCGAGCATGTAAAGTGTCCACATTCTTCTGTTAACTGAGGATAGATTTTGATATTGAACATATGGCTGCAGGCTCTCTTATGGATACAGACATCGGTGTGGACAAGATAGAGGATCCTCCCCAGGAACAACATACAAGTGAAAAAGATGGCAAGGATCACACTGATGAATTCCGTGCATCAAAATCAGACTTTTCTGATAATCTGCCATCAATGCCAGCCTTGGATCCAGCAGTTGGAGCATCAAGTTCTCCGGTGTCCAACTCTGGAGGAAGTGGAGAATCTAATGATAATAAGGACCCTTGTGGGCATAGATCATTTGTTATAAGCCCTGTGATATCAGGAAGTGATAATACTCATGGAACGCCTGGAGATTGTCGATCTTTACTAGTAGGCAACAGCAACTCGGTTGAGATGGTAGAAGATCAAGGTTTAAGTACTGCTACTGTTGATGCTGCAGCAACAATTGAATTAATGCCTCTTGCTGGTGAGAGTGGCAAGTTTGGAACGATCTGTCCAATTAATGAAGATGTCAAAATTATTGTCTCTGCCAAATGCCCTAATATGGCTGAATTTGCTGCTTCAGATAATCTATTAAACGGAGCAACTACTGATGTGGTGTCACAACAAGGAGAAGCCATACCTGGCTCTTCAGTGGCTTCTGGTGATGCTATTACTGGTCCGGTGGCTGATGCAAGTGTTGATCGGCCAGATCCTGTCATTGTGCCCGCTTCAAGTCCCCAAGCTACGGCCCAAGATATTTCAGATCCTTTTGCGGAGCAAGTCCCTAAAGGTAGGCTTTATTCTTTATTGGAGTACATATAATTCATTCGATTTTGGGCCTGTAGATTAAGAAACAGACCGTATCATGACTTGGGGGAATTTATTTATTTATTTATATATAACAGAGTGGAATAGAAACTTGTGCAATCCAATGTACATCAGCTTGAGTGTAAGGGGAAGGGGAAATGAAAGGTTAGGGGAAGGGGGAGGGGGAGTATGGTAAGAATTTTTCCCTATAGTTGTTTCATATATCCGAATGGAAGTATATCTATAAACTAACCCTTGTGTATTAATTTTACATGTTCTGACCTTCCATCTTACAAAACCGCAGAGGCTCTGTTCCACTTGATCGAACCAGCTTTCATCCTATGAGTAACAACATCTCTTTTAAGTCCATCCTTGTGTGGTCAAGCCTAAGTCCTCTACCCATTCACATATAGATGTTTAACAACCTGTACTTAATGTGCACTATAATTTGACAATCTTTTATAGCTAGCCAATTTGAATTTGTTTAGTATGGAAGATAGAAAATTAACAATTATTTGCAAAGTTTCTATAAAATAATGTATCATCAATTCAAATTTATTGAAATTCAAATGTGAACCCTTTTATTCACAAGGAGCTGGATGAGAAGAAACTGCCATGTCTGGTTCTGAAGTAGAGATGGAATTACCTAGCATTATAGTGGGATACAGATCATGCCCTTTTTGATTCCTTATACTGATCCCTTTGTTTTTATGTGACCTATTTTGCTCACCCATGGGTTTCAGGAATTGTTGGATTCCATATCTTTTTGCAAATCAGGTGATAATTCTGCCGGATTCTTGTGAAATGGAAAACATCACATATGTAATGTTTAAGGGGATTGCTACTTAGGATCTTTATAGGCTGTATAAGTTCTTGGTGGGAGGATATATATTTATTGTCATTACTAATAAGATACTAGTGTAATTAAGAGAATGCCAACTTCAATGTAATTATCATAATATCTCTGACACTATACATTACAGAATAACTCTGGCACACTTTTCCTTTTAAAATTCCATATATTACCCGAGCATGTAAACAAATTATTTTTCCCAAAACATTAGCTGTCCGTTGTCTGTTTTCAATAAATATTTTTAGGTGGTGTATAATCAGCGATGTACTGTACTTCTCAAACACGCTTATTACTTGCCCATTTTTCTGGTGGATCTCAAATTATGCATCTATCCTGTCTGCCACATTCTTGTGTTAACTGGATAAAGTTCTGATATTGAACATATGGCTGCAGGCTCTGCTACAGATACAGACATCGGTGTGGACAAGTTAGAGAATTCTCCTCAGGAACAAGATACAAATGAAAAAGAAGGCAACGAAGTCCTCGACTCAAAATCTAACTTCTCCGGTAATTTGCCATCAGTTTCGACCTCGGATCCAGCAGTTGGAGCATCAAGTTCTTTTTTTTTCGAGTCTGGGAATCAATCCGCAGGAGAAAGTGGAGAATGTAATGATAAGAAAGAACCTCCTGATAATAACGACCCTTGTGGGGATAATAATAATAATCACGGAGCATCTGAAGTTGCAAGCCCGATTCTGGATGACTCTGTGGCTCCTGAAAATCCGTCTGATGGAGCAGTGAATACTGTTTCTGAGGTACCTGCGGACACATTTGAGAATGAATCTGAGGGCCCCACTGAGGTTTCCACTTCAACTAAAGTTGGACGCCCCACTCAGGACGCATCGGTGGAAACATTTGGGAATGAATCTGAGAAATTACCCGCTGATGAACATGCCCTTCTTGAGATCTCCAATTCGACTACTGCAGATGCACATACCACTATGGACGACCCCGTGGCACTGGATAATTTGTTTGGTGGAGCAGGGAATAGCATTTCTGAGGATGAATCTGGTAAATTATCCACAAAGGAACAAACAAAGGGAATTGCCTCCGTTGAGGTTTCCATTTCGACAACTGATGATAATGTGTCTGACGAAGACAAGAGTACCATCCCTGAGGGACATTAAGACACACCTGGCAATGAATCTGGGGAACTATTGACCGATGAAGATCCAAAGGATAATCCGACGGTTGAGGTCTCTGTTTGGACTACTGAAGCTGGAGTTAGTGAGGACGAGTCCCGTTTATGTGAAGAGCAAATTCTACAAGAGCAAGATTGTGATGAGACTCTTACGGATAAGGATCTTGATTCGAAACCTGAATCAACTGAGTGTCCAGGTTAATTGGTAGTGTCGTCGAATCATGGGGAGAGTATTATCTGAGACAACTGGAGATCAAGATTAAATGTATGACCATTAGTCTGGTTGAAATGACAACATTGTTAGTTACTAAAGCATATATATGTATGTGTAAGTATTTATCTTTCATATATTAGTATAAAGACTAGCATTTTCGTTTATAAGGTTTCTGGAAGGGTGCAACTTTTTTCTGGATAAGGTGATAATTTATTATTACCCAAATAACAAGAAAACAATTAAGGTTGTGACACGAGACTTGAGATTACCAAAATCGAACCGATATCCTGGATCGAAAAATATCTCAACCGAAAATATCTTTGTACTTTTTGAGTTTCCAGAACAGGACCGTCCCAAAAATATTACTTGTACGGTTTTGGAGATTTTTCAATTACCCTTACTGAGAACTGTTGGTTCGAACCAATCCGAACCGAGGACTGGAAGCTAGAACCAATTTTAAAGATTATATATATTTATATATATATACATATTCACACACATATACATTATTTCTATTTTATTTATATTTTGATATTGAATTACAAATTATTTGAAATTAAATTGAATATAAAACATATTTCTGAAAAAATATAATATTGCAAATATTCCGAGCTTTTAGAAACTTTATTATTAATAATAGAGTAAATTGTTTGAATGATTAGTAAATTGTACTTAAAAGAAAAACATACTCTAAACAAGTAATAATATTATAGCATATATGGTCTTTTTAAAAATATTTTAATTTTTAATTACATCACATAAATTATAAATATAATTTTATTGGTTGTGCTAAGTATGAGATATTGTGATAATAAACTTATACATTTTATTTCATATTAATTTATCAAAATTAGTAGTTAATTTTATTTGTCCAAAGTGAATTGAAGGACAATGGCCTATGATAATAGAATATTACTGTATTATAAATATTATTAAGTTTAGAATGAGTGGGTCTCTTGTGAGATCATTTTACGGATCTAAATCCGTGAGACGTAGCTCCAACCCAAACCCACGACTTATAATATAACTATTCGTTTTCCAGCCTTTACTGGCCAAGAGTCGTCGCCTTCTACAATCCTTCCTTTCCATATGTTTTTTACAAATTCCTTTGTCTGCTTACCCTTCCTTTTCTCTGTTACTTTTTTTTCTGTACATTCCCCTTAGTTCAAACACTCGAAGTTTTTGTCTTGGGTGTATACTCTCGAAAGTCGAAACCAGTGGAAACACAACAATTTGACACAATTAGTTTGAGTTTGTTTTAAGATTGAAATGAGGACAAATTTGTTAATTTTTTTTAAAAAAATCTCAGATTTGCGTCTTCAGAAGATGGAAAGATTCGAGACTGAAAGTGTAACTTGTGATACTCTTGTTTCTCCTAAATTGAAGTTTTTGCTTGAGATTTCATTTAAGGTTTTCCAAGATTGGCTATTGCTCAACTTAAAAAATCTTTATTTGAAAATTGATTTCTTGGGACTGCATGATTGATTTATATTTGTTTATTGCTTTCATCTACTGGGTTTAATAAGATTCTTTTGCCTTGTCCATATTTACTTTGAGAATTGTACTTCATCGGTTGGGCTTCTATGGGAAACAAGAGAAGATGCATAACACTTTAGAAATTAGGTTGTGGAATTTGGTAAAAAACTAAATTTTCAGGGACTATTAATAATACTCTATAGTTGAAAAACTTATACTGTTAAGGGAAAAGCTAACAAATTCCATGAACTATTATCAGTTTTGTTACTTTGAAAACATATACTTTTTAGAGTAAAAGTCATACTTTTTTTTAATAAAAAATGATACTTAAACAAGGTTGTGTATAACTTTTGCAGATAAATAATATTGGTTTTATTACTTTTAAAATGTATACTTTTTAGAATAAAAATTGATACTTTTCGAGTCTAAAATAATACTATGATACTGCATAATATTACAAAACTAACACCATCCCTAATGATACTATGCCATTGCCTAGAAAAATTACTACTTTTTAGAGTACAAATGTCATTTTTCGAGAAAAAACTAATACTTTTTGATTATTATCACACCTACTTGTAAGCTTAAATATTTACAAAAATGCCACTTGTCTTTTGGGTTAGGTCACATGCTATGAGCTATGGGGGATCCATCTCACATATTACGACTCGTGAGAAGGTCTTATATGAGTTTTTGCCGTTTAGAATTTAGAATCCCCGGAAAAAACTCTCTAATAAACCCTAGCCATCTTATTCTTTTCTTTTTCCTCATCTTCCCACCATAGGAAGATGGAGGAAGAACATTGGTTTTTCGTTTTTTGAATTAGTTGTTTGTTTCTCTTCCTTTACGTAGTTGTCGAGTCTCCTCCAGAGTAGCCTTTTGTTCCTTAATTAGTGGAGTTTTTTCTACTTAATCCACGTGGTAATTTTTGTTTAGATGATTTTGTCGTTGCAGAACATTCAGATGACTCATTATCGAAGATTAGTGACATATGCGGGTTCGTGATGTGTTTAGCGCTTATGCGATTTTCTGATTCTACTGGATCAATTAGATTTGTATAAGTTTAAAATATAACTATGCTTTCGATATGTATAGGTTTATGATTTTATAGGCTTTACGATTTTGATCAATGTTATCAGTTGTAAAGTTCTTCTGCTGCTGAATGTAATTGATTGTTTCTAAAAAAAAAAGTTTAGAATTTAGAACTGTATTACCTATTATGGTTTTAGTATCTATTTTGAGACTAGACTAAAAAAACCTAAAAGTATATTTTTGGTGATTTTTATATCGATCTTCATTTTTTTCAAATTTGGGTCTTTTATTTATAACTAATCTCCGTCCCAAAGCATACCATACCCTACCGTCACATTAGAACCGAATCTCCGTCTTGAACTTTTGGTACTATTCGAGACGAAGATTTTATTCTTTAATTTGGTTGTGGATATTTCTAAATCTTCGAACCATCCCATCCCGTCCCATGCACACCTCTAAAAACAACCATCAAATACCCGATATATTGTTTTGTACTTTGTAATGGCAAGGAGAAAAAGGTCTTTGTAATAATATTTACTCGTTATTAAGAGCCATTATTTGTGGGGTCTGCTTATCACATTACTTATTCTTATTACACTCATCTTTTATAATACACCCCCACAATGGTTGTGTTATTAATACCAATTATTTGTGGGTCCAACACTCCAACTATCAACTCATTTACCTTCATTCATATTTTACATTAAATAAATACATTTATAACCATAAATAAATTGAAAATTATATAATATAAAAATTATAAGTTATAAGTTAAATAATTATTCTTGCAAATTATAAATTATAAATTACATAATACTGAAAATAATGACATTAATAACTGAAAGACAAAAGAAGAAAACAAAAAAAAGCCAAAAAAGGTGTTTTTTTAGTAAATGGAAAATGAAATAAAAATGAAAAAGTCCCGATCACAAGCCAGGTAGCTAAGCGCTTGGGGCTTCGTTAAAACCTCCCAAGGTAAAACCCACCCTTGTGGAGAAAACCCTTGGAAGGAAAAAGAATATCCCCATAATTCATAAATAAATGTCCAGGAAGATAAAACAAGCAATCACATCGACGTAAATCTAACAAATCTGTATGACGATCGGCCCAACATAATCCCCCGTGAGAAGGACACAATATCCGCAGGAGGGTGCCCCACCATGTCGCAGATAATGACATTTTACTAAGAAGACCTGCCACTCGATTGCTTTCACGATAAATATGAGAGACCACCAAATTCATTTGTGAACTCAAGTGAATAGTGTGTTGCCATTTACTCAAGTGACGCCAAGGGACAAAAGGAAACCGTTTTTGAAAAGGATCCACCATATAAGCATAATCCGATTCTAGCCAAAGTTGACGCAAGCTCTTGATAAATGCATAGTGAATGGCCAACATGGCCGCAACCGACTCCACTTCGAAAGCATAACCAATACCACAACTCTCCACAAAACGACCTCGAAAGAAACCTCTGCAATTCCAGAAGACCCCAAACGCCATAAGATGGCCTGGCGCACCTGAAGCACTACCATCCGTATTCACCTTAATCCATCTGCGGAGGGGCTTATGCCAATCAACTTGTATAATCTTCGGAGCCTTCCTAGGTCGGCCAAGGACATAAAGACGCCGAAGTCTGAAGAGTTCATCTTGGTCATTATTCATGCAACTCTGATCTAATGATGAGGATTCAACAATAAGCACCAGAAGCTAGACAATAGTCGGGTCCACCGTCCAGGCCTTATCATAGAAAATCAAATCATTCCGGATATTGCCAAATAAGCCGATGATGCAAGATAGCGCGCTGCCACCGTAAAAAAAGACTGGTTACTTAAACAAAAGGTCATTAAAATGCACCAAAAGTTCATTGAGATGTAAGTATGATGGAAATGCACATCAAATGAACGAAATATCCATCGCCACCGAGCCCCGCAAAAGGACAAGAGATAAATAAATGGTCAATGGACTCAGAATGAGCATAATAAAGGCAATAGGCAGAAGGACCAATGAATCCTCAATTCCGCAGAAAGTCTCGGACCGCAAGGCGATCGTGTGTAACATGCCAAACCATAATAGACCGCCACTCCGGGATATGAGGGGACCAAATCCAGGAACCCCATTTGACCAATGGGGAGGACGGACGCATATGTGAATAAGCAGCCTTTGAAGTAATCTCCTCATCTAAAGTATGAGTCCAAACGCGCTTGTCCATGGAGATATGTGCAATGGGGAATCGAACAATGTCCCACACTAAATACAAATAAGTCTCAACAAAAGAAAATGAGAAGTGCTAAGAGTCATCATAGAAGAAATCGGAAATACGATGCTTAAAATGACGAATATACTCCTGAGGTATACCAATTCTATCTACAATGGAATATCCCAACCAATTATCAGTCCAAAATAAAACCTCAGCATTGACCCCTGGAATCCGACTCTAACAAACTATCATCAATACGAGGCCTAAGCCCAACCCAAATAAAAGAGGGCAAAAACGTGCGACGAATAGAACCATCCGAAAGAAGAAAATATTGGCGAAGGATCTTGAAGGCCACCGAGTCGGACATCATAACCTTCCACCCCATTTTCATAAGAAAAACATTATTGGTGACGATAATATAACGAACCCCAAGCCCTCCTTCAGCCTAAGGTGTACAAAAACAAACCCAATTAACCACCATAGTTCCTTTCGAATTAACATCACACATCCAAATAAAATTACGCATGGCTTTCTCCATGTGCTTCAACATTGAAATTGGCCACTTATATATCATCATGGAATGAATAAAAGAATTGGTGATCATTGAATTGACCAAGCAAATACGTCCTTCCATAGAAAGAGACGTACCCTTCCACCGTTTAAACTTCAGAAGAATCTTATAGAAAATAGGCTGCAAAACGGCTTGTTTAGAGCTCCTTTGAAATAGGAATGCCTAAATAAGAAGTAGGAAAGACCCCCGGCTGAATACCCATAATAGTCTCGAATACGACTTGAATATGAGAAGAGACCCCGTTAAAAAAAACACCTTAGACTTGCTAGATTGAAGACTTGGCCCGATATGCGTGCATAGTCGTTAAAATTCGAAAAAGGTGACGCGCGTTAGTAGAAGTGGCCTCACACAAAATAACAATATCATCCACATAAAGAACCAAACAAGGGAACACAATATTCCGAGGAGCAAGAAAAGGCGCAATCTGATGAGTAGACACCACTGCCACAATAAATTTACCCAAAACTTCTTCTGCAATACAAAACAACATCGGTGATTTAGGGGTCACCGGGCGCACGCCCAAGAATAGGGAAAATAACCCACATGCGAGCATTTTAATAATACTAAAATCTGAGCAGATCATAAAACAACCTCAATCCAATGAATGAAGATGTCAAAAAAACCAAACCGGCGAAGCACATAAACCAAGAAACCCCAATTTGGAGTATCAAAGGCTTTGCGAATATCAATTTTCATAATCATGTTCTTATCTATCCGACTCTGAAGAATATTGAAACCCTCTGAAACCAAAGCAATACAATCATGAATCAGACGGCCTGGTATAAAACCAGACTGCGTGGGGGAAAGATATTCACGAACAATCAACCCAAACCGAGAAGCCATGATCTTAGTAATAACCTTGAAAAGGAAATTACTCATTACAATGGGCCAAATATTATCCACACAATTATCATCTTTACTCTTCGGAATAAGGGTCATAAAACTAGCATTAAGACCTGAAGGCAAAGTCGAACTCGTAAAGAAATAACGCAATGGTAATAACATCAAGCAATGATATCCTAACAAGATCGATAAAAATACCATTAAAACCATTTGTCCCCGGAGAACTATTAGATCCCAGAATAAAAACCACATCCCGAATATCTGAATCAGAGGGAACCACAGTCAATAGAGTATTATCAACCGCCACCACCATCAGAGTAATGACGCGTCCACAATCGAATAATCCTCGAGAACACCACCGATCCGAGACAGCCCCGATAATAAGAAATAATATGAATGCTAAGGAGACCGAATCATCGAAAAATTGCCATCAATCATCAAACCATGAATCCGAGCCCCTTTCCTTAATCGACAACAACGATGAAAGAAATTGGTATTACGATCGCTATCCTTAAGCCAAGAAGACGCCCTTCCGTCTCGTAAACTCGGATTGCATCAAAAGAATTTTAGAAAGAGAATTATGGGCATCAAATTCAAGTTGACTATGAACCGCATTATAAACCAAAATTTCAATATCGGATTGCACTTGCACGACGCAATTTCTCCATCCGAATATCCACCATACGATTGCCCTCTCCAAAACATTCTTATTCCAACCTCTTGAGTGCTAAACGCAACCGTTTAAGTTTCGACATCATACGCAAGATGGGATTGGCGTAGAGATATGGTGCCCCAAGACGAAGTTACAAAGTCCTGAAATTGCTCGTGTGATAACCACATGTGCCGAAAACGAAAAGGAGAGGGACCCTGTTGCGAAGCAGAAGAACAAGAGACCAGAAGCAGATGATGATCCGAACAAATACGCTGCAACACCAGCCCATCAACCTTCTGCCATTGATCAAAGAATCTGAACGTGGAAAGAGCCCGATCCAACTTCACCTGAAGAAGGGAAAGACGAGATCGGGTCGCACACCACGTAAATAAATTTCCCATAGTAGGAACCAAAATCAAATCGGCATCATCCAGAAAATCCCAAAAATCCTGACAAGAAGCCAGGAGAGAACCCCTCGCTTAAGACGTTCATGATTACCCAAAACCGCATTAAAGTCACCAATGAGCAACATATCATCCAAACCTAAGCCCACCAAATATTTCCACAAAGTGCGACGGTCAATGTGATTGCATAGGCCTTGAACAAAGCCCAAATGGAAAATCAAATTATTCACTTTAACCTGAAGAACAATGTACTAAGAAGAAATCAGAACATGCTGCAAAATAGAAACCTCCTGGTTACAAAAAAAACCAAATATTCGATCTACCATTAAGATGAAAGTCTGAGTAACAAACGTCAATCCTAAACTTGTCCAAAAAGAATCATATATAGAATGAATATCCACCTTAGGTTCCAAAATGGCCAATAAAGAAGGTTTATGCTTCAGACATAAAACCATAAGAACACTATGAGACATAACGTTTCCTAATTCCCCGGATATTCCAAAAGAGACAATTCATGGAGATGTAGACAATGGAGGTATCCATGACTCCGGCATGGAAGTAGAGGTATCAAAATGCAAAACTTGAGGAAAGTCGCAACATGCGATTCGACAAGCATAGTCGAATTATCAACAGGGGTAGAATCCTCATCCGCATAATCTGCCCATCGTTTTTGTGCAACAATATTTAGAACCTTAAGAACATCTAAATCATTATGAATGGACAACTTGTGGATAGCTGGTAGTCGACCCATGTTCAAAGTTGACTGTTGTTTGGCAGAATCTAAGGACCTATCCCTTATAGCTTTGCTGAGAATACGAATAGGTTTCTCCAAAAGATATTTAACCGTTTGTGGTTGATGACGAATATCAGAAAGAGTGGGTAAAGTACCAGCAGTAAAGGTAGGAGGCTTAGGAACGGAAGACCGTGAGACCATAGCAGGAGGGGAGTCTGATGGTTGAACAAACAAAATGTCTTCCGAGTCAAGAACAGCAAAAGAATTACTCAAATGAATGTTATCAAATCAAAGGACTATGGAACAGGATGGGGAGCCAACACGCATAGTCGAGACCATATTATCCATTGAGTTATTAAAGGACTTGCCTTTTTCCTTAGAAGTATGAACATGACGGTATACCTTACAAACTCTGGAACGTCCCCGTTGGGAGAAGGGCGTTCAAAGCAGTGCCATAATCCCGGTGCTGACGCACGCCGACAAGAAGCAGTCGAGTGGCCCGTGATACAACAAGTAGAGCAAAACTCAGGTAGCTTCTCATAACTGACCGACACAAAAGAGTACTGACCAACCCGTTCAACCATAATATGATCCTGTAACGGCTTAGCAAGATCTACATCAACCAACACATGAATATATTTAGCCAAGGGAGCCATTTAAGGACCGATGATCAATCTAAATTGGATTGCCAATCGCTTTGGCAATTCCCATAATAATACTAGGATCCCAATATTCCAGACTAAGCTAAAAAATTCGAACCCAAATACTAGCTATGGAAGTATTAACTTTGTAAGGGTTGAAATCCAGAACCTAATGAGACAAACGAATAGTACCCAGGTTAAGAGCCCCAGACACACGAGCCTGAGCACGAGAACGATCCTGGGCATTGGACAGTTTAACACAAAAGTAACCCTTCCTCAGAGGAATTAATTTCCAAAAAAGGTTGCAAATAGGAAAAGCAAAAAATAAAAATAAAAAGAACAAAAAACGATTGAAATAAAAAAAAAGAAAACAAAAGAAGGAAGAAGAATAAAAAGAATTGACCAGTCATGCAGTCTGCACCATGGGCTCCAACTTTAACGTTACAAGTTGGGCTATCGATACAATTGTCAAACATTCAGAAAAATAAAAGATATATTCACACTCTCGGGGCTTTTTTATGATCCATCTATTTTGTCAGATTATTTTATGCTCCCGCATTTGGATTGACATTATTGTTTCAATGTTGTTTTGAACATGTTTCAAATGTGTTTCAGACCATTAAATTTGAGATTGGGGGAGATGGATCCAAATATTGGGCTCAAATAAATACGACCTAAACCCCATTCATTACAATCTTACAAACCCAAAGAAAAGTACCATTTACTAGACAACATTAACGTGAAAAGCTTATTATTTTGTTTATTTTCTTAACAAAATTATAATATAATCCTTAATGAGCAAGTATAGCGAAATATCTAAAACACTATTTATGAAAAATGAAAATAGAATAGAATAATTGAAAACATATAATTTGGCATGTTGGTGATGTACGATTGTGCTAACGTGTTTGACCGTGCCAAAAATCACACCGCACTTATCCAACAACAATTTTCAGTGGTAAAATTAATGGATAAATAACATACTTTAAGTGTAAACTAAGAAGATACTTACATTATTTGTCACAATGAATTCTTTGTTGTCCATATATACAACAAATTGGGTGTTGTAAAATTTAGGGTTTATTAAAAAAAGTTACAACTATGCTCAAGAAGAAGAATATGAGTGAAGGATGTGGGTGTGTGTGTGGAAGAAGGAGTTAATTGCATCCTTGGTACCACATGATTTTCTTCATTACAATTTTAGTCCCTAGTTTGCGCAATAGTCCCATAGGATTCACATTGTCGCAAAAACAGCCCCGAAATCCTAAATTCAACAGATTTGGTCCCATAATTATCAATGCTTGCACCTTTGGTCCCAAATTTTTCCTTTTTACATCATATTCAATTTGCTTTATATTGTTGATCGTAAATTGTATCGAGCTAGGTTTATTAAGAACTTTTAGTTAAATTTATTATATTTATGTAATTAACAATTGGTGAGGAGAATTTCTCCAAGAAAATGGATCTGGATAATTGTCCAAAATGTCTACCTTACAGGATATATCGTCAAATTTTGACGATATATGTGCAAGAACACCAGGACAAGATAACCTATTGGAACAATCAATATGTTGAAAAAGAACTTGCAGGGGCCGATATGGAAACCTTGAGACATCTGCGAAGACAAGCAACATATTATCTCGAAGTTTCCTTACGGTAAATCGATATTATATGTTGATCGATGAATCGTCAAGCGATTCATGAAAATGCCCATCAAAATAATGATTCCTGATGGAGTACCAGAATGGAAAGAGATACTTACAAAGACTTCTAAGTTCTCAAAAGATCTTAGAGAAGTCCAGAAGACGGTGCAGAATTATGGCAACCGCCTTAATCATCTACCAACACAAGTTCATCAAACCCAAAACCAAATGGAGACGATGGTGAAATATTAGAAGGAGAATCTTGAAATCCTTCATGATATTTAGAAACGAGTTAAGAATCTGGAGAAAAGACCAAGTACTTACGAAGGAAAGAAGCGTATTGATTTCGGAACAGTAGCCTATTTACACCAAAATGAGAAACCAACCGAAGTTGTGCGAAAGATGACAGATGATGAAAATCTCATTGCTATTATCAAAGGAAAATCCATCATAAACTAAAAAGTGATGGATATGGAGAAGATTAATCTTAAAGATTTATATGACCTAGCAGAATCCTTCGCAGGATTAGAAATTGTAGATTTAAAGATGAACGCAGGAGATGGATCAATTTTGGTTACTCTTGACCAACATGGAAGACCACCTCCACCACCACCAGCAAATCCCAACGTTGCAGAAAGTTCAGGATCAAATCATGAAGATGAACCAATGCTGCACGCTGGAGATTTTACCACAAGAGGAGTTCTGATTATTTTAGGAACTCGCTAACGTTCCAGGAGGCCAAATCTTTATAATACGCCTTATGGAAAATCACAGCTCGATCTGATACATCCGTATGGATTGATGCTAAATCTAGATATCCCAGATTTTAAAATCGAGAAGTCCTTATTGATGATTGGGCATCAACAATGAGGATTGCAACAGTTACCCTTGATCTTACGAAGGATGGATTCATCTTACTCTTTGAGATGAGTCTTGAAGGATCTGTAAAGATTGCATATGATATGACGGGAGCAGATATGAAAAGCACCATCACGGCTAGAGAGTCATTGAAAGGTATTGTCGATAATATGGCAAAATTATTCAAAATCCATTTTATTGGCACAGGCTATTTCGAGGGACTGGAAGAAGAAAAAAAAAGATATAAACAAGCTCTCTACTGCCTTGAGTTACATGATATTTGTCATATTGATGAGTATATCAAGTTATTCACCGAGTACCAATGGAGTCCAAGGTGGAAGATAAAGAAGCTTCACAATTATTCTTTGTGAAACCGAGTCCCATAGAGAGAAATGCTTATCACGGAATACAAGAGTGCAGCTGATTTAGATACAAAGTGGTGGAAGAATGTCTTTTCTAAAGGCCAAGTTATCTCGAATGGTGCCATCATGCAAAGACTTACAGAATTATAAGAGATTACGAGGAATTAACAAAACAGTTCCTCTATGTTGCAATGATGATCACATCCCAACCGGGTTGTGGGGAGGTCAACCATGAAGGCATAAGAAAAAAATTTCGTTAATAAACTTATGCAAATTGAAGAATGTATACGTGTTACCAGCAAGTCTTTAAGTATGCCCCTGTTAAGTTTATCGACTCGAAACCTGTCATGATCCACTTAAAACCTCTGAATAGAGACTGGATCTAAGTAAGTGTAACAACGCCACGAACAAAACAGGTGACAGAAATGAAAGCTTTCACAACGTGTGATACATTGAATAATAGGGTAATTTGGGACTTACATGACAAATTTTATAATTTGCGGGACTATTTATGTATATTTCTAAAACTGTGGAACTAAAAATGCAAGATCTGGAAACTGTGGGATGACTGATGCAAAGTACGGAACTAAGGGTGTAATAGGCCTGATCCTGTGGGACCGAGGGTGCAATTTTCTCGTGGAAGAAGATTATAAATTTTAATAAAAAAGATGGGTATATTTAAAAATTTGAGGGGATATATATAGAACTTCATTATGTGTCTAGGCGCATTGTAGTTAGAGGTGCGCGCGGGACGTGATGGTCCGAAAATTTAGAAATCTCCATAATTGTCCCGAAGTTTGGAGATTCTAAAAATAAATCTCCAGAACCGAATCATAGAAAAATATTCTCCGTTCGAATCGTACCAAAAGTTTGGGATGGAGATTCGCTTATAATGAGATGGTACAGATCTTTGTTAGATTCGGACAGAGGTTTGGAGATTAGTCATAAATAAAACATACAAATTTGAAAAAAAAAGAAGAATCAATATAAAAATCACCAAACAAATATACATTCAGTCTTTTTTTAGAGTAGTCTCAAAATAAATACTAAAACCATAATAGGTAAGACAATCCTGAATTCTAAACTTAATAACCTCTATAATATAATAATATTCTATTATCTTGACAATGGTCATTGTATTGAGTTAGAACAAATATAATTAACTAACAACGTTAATAAATTAATATTAAACAAAAATCGCATAAATTTATAATCTCAATATTTCCTACTTACCAACTTAACATAATCACTAAAATTATATATATAATTTATGTGATGTGGTAAAATAAAATAAAATATAATTTTTTTGTGAAGGCCATATTGCTATAATATGGTACTATTACTTTTATAATTCAATATTAAAACATAAATAAAATAGAAAATGTATATGTATTTATATAAAATCTCTAAAGCCGGTTTCTAGCGGGTCTGGGTCCTCGGTTCGGTATGGTTCGATACGGTTCTCGGTATGAGTATTTATAAAATCTCCAGAACCGTATTAAAAATATTCCGGACGGTCGATTCGGGAAAGTCAAAAAGTCAACAACGGCTTGGATATTTTTCGATCCGGATATCGGTTCGATTTTGGTAATCTCCAAGTCCCATGCACAACCCTAATCAGTAGTCTTTTAAGCTAAAAGCAATTTTGAAATTATGTGGAGATGAGTGTATTTATCAATTTTGGGGGTGTGAATAGTGCCTCTTTTCTATGAGCTATGATTTTATATTTTATTAAGGGGTGACGCTATTTATAACCTTTTTTTCTACCCCTTCGAGAGCCGGTCTTAGGTTTCGAGGGGTTTGGAGCAAAAAAACATAATGTGGGCTCTTGTGTTACATACAAAAATTAAAAATAACAAAAATAGTGTTATAAATATAATTTCGTTGATTTAACATATAAAATAAGATATGTAATAACAAAATAATCACACTCTAACTTTAACATTTTGGCCTCATTAAAATAAAGTTACAAAAAAGATCGTTGTATATAATTTACTATAGAGAAAAGACAAAAAATATTATCAATGAATTAGCTATGAAAAACTGATCTCCTTGCATTTTTATATACAAGTCATCAATCAATGTTTCATAATCAATTTTTTTCTAGAAATTCACTCTTAATTAAAATCAAAGATATTGTAAAGTTGTTATTTTATTTTATGTTGTAAAGTTAAAGAGATAATTATTTTTAACCACCGAACTTTACCCCTTTTACACTTCACAACCTATACTTTTATTTTTAACCTTTTGCATCCCGAACTACTTAAAAATAATTACTCTTTGCAACTTTTGGACCATTTTGCCCCTAGGATTTTATTCTTTAATAACAATAGTTCTAGTTATCCATTTAAACTCTAATTTGTAGCAGAATGCTCCATAAGGATAAATATATTGCATTATACAATAATCAAAAAGTTTTCACTCCCTGAATCAATTTGTTTTTCATTTTTTTTTCGAGAAATAAGAACCCGATTTTTCAGAACTTGTTTTGTTCGTGGCATTGTTACACCTACTTAGATCCAGGTCTCTATTCGAGGTTTTGAATGGATCATGTCAGGTTTCCAACCTATAAACTCAACAAGACATACTTCTATCAAGATCTTATTTCAAGTATTTATCCGTATACAAATTGGGTCTTTAGATCGAAAATGAAAATAGTCCATTACGACCATATCGTGCCCAACATGCTTCCGTAAAATTAATAAATCCCTTAAAATTCATACCTCTTTTGACCAAAAAAAGACCGGTTAAGTGGTTTGCAACGCCACCAATCGGAAAATTATTGCCCCGGATCGTTTGACGAACAACTCCTCACTGCTCAACCTCACCCTCGTGGAAGATGATCCGCAAGTTATCCGACTCCTTCCGAAACTCGGCCAAGACATGCCTTTGGTTCGCTTCCTACCCAAGGCGTAAAGTAATTCTTCAAAGGGGATTGATCAATAGTACATCATGAACACATGTTGAACAAACAAATTTTTATTTTATTAAGAACTTAAAGAAAAATTTATTACATTAGTAATCTCCTTTGGGAGGAGAATACTTGTTTAGCCTCTCATGTATGAGGCTTGCACTCGAAAAATACATAAAAACTTAAAACTAAAACACTCAAAATATTACAAATTTTTCACTCAGATTTTATTGTAAGAAAACTAAGGAAAATGTTCGATGTCCCCAATCCATTTCGGTAATTTTGAAATTTTCCGGGAATCTCGGTGACACGGTATAGATTGAAGCTAAAGCTCCAAAAGTATACCATTCTCGTACTTCATTTGGATGACTTCCGATTTCATCCAAACTCGGGATACTTTCCGAGATATCAACCATTGTTTTTTCCGGGTTAATACCTTGTCTTGTAACTAGTTTCTCCCATTGCCGCCGATATACCCGCATAGGAGAAATCTTATTCTCGTCAGTTTGAACCTTAGATTTGCTGTCTCGTGGCCTAAGATTCAACTCTCCCTCTTTACCCCCAGGTGTCTTTGGGTTGACTTGAAGACTCGGGTTGTGACACCGGAGCTTCAACATTCGTTACGATTTGTACACCTCGGGGATGCATCACCGCAACACTTGTGATTATGGTACTTGAATCCATAACCTCCGGGTTAGAGCCCCGTACTCTCTCGGCCCCTTTTTTGCACCGTAGGAGATGCGGCCGGAAGAGAGGCCCTTGCAAAGTGCTTAAGAACAATTGTCCTTGAGCGAACCGGCATGCTCATATTTGACTAGAAACGGATTTCGGTCACTGTTGAAGTCGCCGGAAGAACACGCATTGAGACATAGCGTCCCAAAATCTCGTTCTAGACTCTCCAGGTTTTCCCGAGATGTCTTACTTGTTTAAGGACCTCAAGAACGCGCGTCCTTCCATCTCGTGTCAAGAAATCGCAAGAATATTTTCATGAGATTTTATAATGACAATATCATAATCATAATATTGACATTGACTTGCCATCTAAGTAATCGAGCCTTTTCTCGGTTTTGATTCAATTTTGTTTTTTTTAAAAGCCTTGACACTTGAATTATCAATTTTTAAAGTAAACTTTTAGCCAAGAAAATAGAGGCCATTTTTTAAAAGCCTTTTTCGATCGCAAAGAATTCTTTTCGTTAATATGCCACCGAGTTGCTTCACTAGGGGTGAATAAACCGCAATATCCGCATGGCACTTCTTTATTTGGTGTGACCTTAGTAAGAATCGCCGCCCACCAATCATCACGGCATCCGTGTAAAGAACAGTTCATCCTCGTCTTGGGAATCGCAAGTTTTGGAAGCTTTTTACAAACTTCTTTAAGTTGCTTAATTCCTTCTTGATGTTCATCTTCCCATTTGAATATCGTGATCTTTTTTAAGTAATGGGCTAAACACCTTCCTCGTAGTATGCTAGATTGTTAATAAACATTCAAAGAAAATTAACAACTCCAAGAAAACTCAAGTCGCTTCTTGTCTTTCAGCCAGATCCGAAATCCCCGTATTTTTTCCACAATATGATTCTCGTAGAATAATTCCATTCATCGATTTCAATTCCGAGGAATTCAATCTGTCTTGTTGCGATTACGCCTTTCTTTTCCGAAAGCACTAATCCTTTTTCTTTGTGACAAACATCCAAAATATTTCCAAATGTTTGAGATGCTCCTTCATGTTCTTTGATGCGATCAAAATGTCATCGATGTACACGAACATGAAACTCGAAATAATCTTTGAAGAGATTATCCATCTTCCTTTGATATATCTGGGGTGCGTTAGCCAATCCCATAGGCATCACGTTCCAAATATAGTGTCCCTGTGTGTGTAGAAAGTCAAACTTCTTACTTTCTTCCTCCATCTTAACTGGTAGAATCCGGACTTGCAATCGAACTTTGAGAATATCTTGGCACCTTTGATACAATTAACCGGATGTTCTCGCTTGGGATATAGTATCCGTCGAACTCCAAAATGTTATTAATCCCTTTGTAATTAATAACAAGTCTTCTCGCTTTTCTCTTTTGATTTCTCCATGGTTTCGACTAAGAATCCTCGGATCTTTGTATGGAGAAACTCCTGGTGAAATTAACTTAAGGTCAAGATGTTCCTTAAGTATCTTCTCGCATATCCTCACGATCTTCCCGATTCATAAGGATTGGTTTGAATCTTACGAACTCGTACTCCTTTCCAGGTTTAACCTTTAAGGAAGCTTTAAGCTCGTTCTTATCCCACCAAGCCAAAGGATCTTCATTGTAATTCCTTTGGATCTTCTTCTTGATATCCTCGAGTGATATTTGTTCTTCTATGGTTACATCACTGTGGATTCTCCATTAGACTCATCCATAATTCTGCAATAGCTTCCCGAGTGACTCGTTTCTTCTCCTTGTACTCGAATGAATACAAGTTATTATCCCATATCTTCCGATCCTTCCGGATGGAACCAAATTGTCTATAGGATAATAAAGCTTCACCAAATTTCCTTCGATCCGCCATTTTTGGATTGCGAAGTTTGGCTTCATCACCACGCTTGCCGCGAAAATTAATGGGCATTTTTTCAGTAAAATGCTTCCCAGCGATCTCGGACAATAATCTTATGATCACATAAGGTTGTGAAAATAAGTCTTCTCGTCTCGTTCTCTTGTGTGAACCGCTTGAATGTTTGTAAGAAATTGTTTCCCAAAGAAAATATCTCGCACTGTATCATGGAAATAGATTGGTGGCGTCTTTACTTTGTACCACGGGTACGCCCGCGCCTCCGATCATTATTTTCGCTTGTTTAATTCCCCGTTAAGGATAAGAATCCTTTTAGAGAAATCTCTTCCGCAATAGTCGGGTAAATCTTCTCCTTTTGGTTTCAAGAGTTCCTCCGCAAATCCTCGTGGTTGATCCGTCATCGAATTCAAAAGGAAAGATCCATTCGACGCCTCTGGAAGAACTTAAATGGATATTTGACTTTGTCCATTTCGATTAGACAAACCCAAAGACCCCATGCTCGTCTTGTAGAAGCTTCGTCTTCTTAAAATGCTCCTACTAACATCGGTCCTTCTTCCTGAAGCCGCTTTAATATATTTTAAAGCATTTCCATCCGGTCTTCTTAGCTTGATGAAATGAAAAGCTTCATTAAAGCCTTTCTTTTTTGGTTCAGAGCCGCACCGATAAACTTGTGCTTTTGATCTCCTGTATTTCTCTAATAGGAACCAACCGCATCTCGATCGGTTCAGTAAACTCCATCGGAATGGCTAATTCTCCGGTTGTTACCCCTCGTGAATAATTTGGTTTTCTTTACTTAAACCCAATCTTATCCAATGCTTTTTCCATAGCTCCGATTGTAAATCCATCATAGACTTGAAGCTTTGGATCTTCCTTCATGATTCTCATAAGAGTTTTATGAGAAACCGTCGTGTGAGAGAGGAATCGACATATCCTCCCCGATCGTCTCAAGAATTTCTTCTTCACTCGATTCCGATGAGTCACTTCCATCATCGAATAGATCTCTTCTTCATAGATGCTTTCATCCGAGGGAATATCCTCAAATTGATACACCGTATTAAATCCCCGATAATAGATAGCCTTCTTCGATTTCTCGTGTGGCCTCGAACCTCACTCGACTCCTGTTTTTGATTGTCCGGGCAATCCGTTGAGATATGCCCTCTTGCTCGCATGTCCAAAGAATTACTGATCTTTGAAACTTTCATTAGCTCTAGTGTGAGCACGCCCGAAAGTTCTTCTTCCCCGGATTGGCTGGTACTTGCTTGATTAGAACCCGATGATAAGGCTCTACTCCCGCTTGGTAATCGGTCTTTGCCCCGATTTATAACCGGGCTTTTGTTTTGACCAAAACCTTCTAGGTCTCCATGAAGACCTACTTCTTTTTGTTTCGCTTTCTCGGCGGTATGGATGGCTTCTCTCCTTCTTCTTCTTGTGCCGCCTTGTTTGACCACCCACAACTGTTGGGATATCATTATCCACGCAACATAGAGGAACCGCTTTGTTAATTCCTCTTAATCTCTTGTAATTCTGTGCGAGCCGCTTGATAGCACCATTCGAGATAACTTGGCCTTTAGGAAAGACATTTTTCTCGCCACGCTTTCTACTTGACTCCACCCTTGTATTCCCCGATAAGTATTTCTCTCCAGGGACTTGGAATTTTGGCAAAGAATAGTCAGGCAGCTTCTTTTTCCTCAATCTTGATTTCCACCGGTATTCGGTGAACAACTTGATATATTCGTCAATATGACAAATATCCAAGAACTCAAGGCTATAGAGGGCTTGTTTATATTTCTTTCTTTTTTCATCCTCTAATCCTCGAAATAACCCGTGCCGATGAATGGATTTTGAATAGTTTTGCCATACCATCGACAATTCCTTTAAGTGATTCCCCCGATGTGACCGAACTTTTCGTACTAGCATCGGTCATATCCCGAGCAATCTTCACCGATCCTTCAAGACTCATTTCAAGAAGTAAAATGAATGAATCCTTTGTAAGATCGAGGGTTCTCTGAAATTCTCATACCGATGCCCATTCATCAATGAGAACTTCTCTGCTTTTAAAATCAGGATGTCCAGATTTAACATCAACCCATACGGATGTATTGGGTCGAGGTGCGATCTTCCATAAGGCGCCCGATAAACATTCGCCTTCCGGTAGGTTGTCCAGTTCCCGCAAGAGGGTTTCGACCTCTCCCGTCCCTGAAAGTGGATCACTTCCCCGTCGTGAAATCCCCGGCGTGTGGCATCCTCTCGCCCCGAGTTCCATGATGTGAACCCGCACTTTCTTCGACGTTAGGATTAATCGGTGGCGGTGGTGGAGGAATTGGTCTACCTTGTGGGTCATAGGTAACCAAAGCCGATTCTTCACTGCGTTCATCTTTAAATCTACAATTCCTAATCCCGCCGAAGGATTCTCGCCAGGTCGTGTAGATCTTTAAGATTCATCTTTTCCATATCCATCTTTTCTAATTTTTGATGGATTTTCCTTTGATTAGAGCAATGAGCTTCTCCTCATCTGTCATCTTTCGTATAACTTCGGTTGGTTTCCTTTTTGGTGTAAATAGGTACCGCCCCAAAATCAATACGTTTCCTTCATCCAGGATGAAATTGGTCATCCTCCGGTTCTTGACTCGTTTGAATATCATATAGGAGTTCAAGAGTTTCCTTCGATATTTCACCATCGTCTCCCAGTTCGATCTCGATGAACTTGTGGCCGGGTAGATGAATATGGCGGTTGCCATAATTTCCGCACCGTCTTCGATTTCTCTAAGATCTTCGGAGATCTTAGATTTGTCTGGGAAGTATCTCGTTCCACTCAGTGTACTCCATCGAGGTATCATTGTTTCGATGGGAATTTTCATGAACCGTTTCTTGAAGGTTCATCAAGTGAACATATAGTGGTCCGGTTAAGCATCCGTAATCGCCATAATATTCTCGCTCGCATTTTGCATTGCTTAAGGTTTCCGCTCGGCTCTCGCTGTTCCTTTTCTTCATGTTGGTATTCCCAATATGAAACCTGGTCAAGGTGTTCTTGTGCATACATCGTCAATATTTGACGATATGTCCTGTAAGGGTACATCTCGGACATCGGTCGGATCCATAATCTCGGAGTAATTTCTCCTCACCAATTGTTAATTACATAAATATAATAAATTTAACTAAAAGTTCTTAATAAACCTAGGCTCGATACCATTTTCGAGGATCGCAAGACCTTTGGGAGTATTCAAAGAAAATGCAATGAAATTTATCGTTCAAAGGTTGCAAAGTGTAACAACTTTAAAGTTTAGAGTGTAAACTACAAACCATCTTTTCCGAAACCAGGGGTAAAACCGGAATTTTATGCAAAGTGTAAAATTTTGTGAAGTTTAGGTTGCAATCAAGAACTTTTTCAAAGTTCGGGTTGCAAAGTGTAAAAACCCGTATAGTTTGGGTTGATTAAAAACGTTATCCCAAAGTTAAATCATATCCTCATTCAAAGATAGCAAAACCCACTTTAACTTTTTTTTTGTTTTGGAAAAATAAAATAAAATTTAGAGGTAGGAAAAGAACTCGAACTCAAGACCTCCAAAATTAAAAATAAAGCCTCAACCACTTAACCATCTTACATGTTTGTTATTTATATCAACCTTTAGAAATATATAAAACTTAGGGGTCCTTGCCGGAGGGCCTGTTCGGCGGCACCACCTACGTCGCCCCAGGACCGTCCCTGACTCCTTCTCTACATTTACAAAAATATCATGAATTTGAAAGAATATAATAGCCTTACTATGTAGATGACATGATGTCACGATTCTCAAATGAGATGACATGATGTCACGATCCTTGTGCCATCCCGCCACTATGCAATGTGGCATGATGGCACGATATCTCAAATGGAATGGCATGAATCACGTGATGGTGTGAATCTCAAATAGGATGACATGATGGCACGACCACCGTGTCTTCCTGCCATTCGTCTCGGCCCTGAAGAAGAAGGCTTGCAGGGTTTATGTAAGCTACCTTAAAAGGTCATTTCCACGAGATCGAGGATGGAATTCGAGCAATTAGTGGAACTCATGGAGCATTCAAATTCAACCGCCAGGTGATTTTTGTGGCATGTTTAACAAATTTATTTAAAGACATTATCTTGGCTATTGAGGAAAATAATGAGATTTTAATGAATTTGTGTGGTGAAGACATAGTTTATGCCATTATCGAGCTCCAAGTGGGATGTGACTCACGGGGTTCAAATATTTTAAAAATGTTTGTGGGGTATCTAAACCGCGAAATTGACTTCAGAGATTAATTCGTATAAGAGCAACTTGCTCTCGTTGAGATGGAGGGCCTTGTTGAGTATTGGGTCTACATTCTTTACATTTTATGTTTTGTTAGTTACACAACAAAGTTGCTACCGGTAGCTTACACGTTTTTTTAGTTAGTTCATTTTTTTCTATAAATATCTCAGGTTGTTAGCCACTCATTTCAGAAGATACAATTTACTCGTGAAATAATATGAGATATTTCCCCTCCATTTCTATCGTTCATTCTTAGCTGAGAGCTTAAGCTCAAATTGAACATGGTATCCGGAGCTGAAGGTTGCGATCAATAGACATGTCGCGTCGTCACATTTCTTGGAACGTCTTAACTGCCGAAGAAAACACTAGAGCAGCTGCCGGTGAAAAACAACAAATTATACATGGATCTGATATCGAACACATGGCAACTAGTAATGATGATACATACATACTCCATAATTTCGATCATCCTGGTATGGTTCTCATCACAAATACTCTTATTGATACAAGTTATTTGTCGTAGAGGCGTGCGATGGTGATAACTCTAGGGGTGAAGACGAAGTTAGGCTTTGTGAATGGAACTATACCCAAACAAGAACCTGATTCCCCTAATTTTGAACATTGGAGGAAGATCGACTACATGCTATACAGTTGGATCCTGAATTCCTTGAGTAAGGAATTAATTGAGGCATTTTTGTATGCCGATTCCGTGAAGGCTCTTTGGGATGAGATTGAACAGAGGTATGGCCAGAGCAATGGACCTTTATTATTTTAGTTACAAAAGGAGATACAACAATTCGTCAAGATAATAACAATGTTGCTACCTACTTCACTAAACTCAAGCGGCTTTGGGATGAATATGCTAGTTTAGTGCTTTTACCTCCATGTACTTGTGGATCTAGTAAGCGGTTGGCTGAATTAGAAACTAATACAAAATTGACGCAGTTTTTTATGGGTTTAAATGATAGCTATGAGAACATAAGGAGTCAGATGTTGCTATTAGATCCTTTACCTCTGATTAATAAGGCATATTTCATGATACAAAGGCTTGAGAAACAAATTAAAGAGTAGTCGAGTAACTTGTTTCCGAGGTGGATAGTCCGACATATTTACCAGGACTTCAAATAGTGGGAAAGGTGCAATTCCTCGAGGAGGTTATACTGGATCTACAAGTGGTAGGGGGAGAGATCAAGTTAGGTTAACCAAAGAAGAAAAAGGTTAAACTCTTCTGTGAACATTGTCAAGTGCATGGTCATACAATGCAAAGTTGTTTCAAACTTCATGGCTATCCGGTGGTATAAGGATTTTAAAGAATAGAGAGAAAGATTTGGAGGAGACAAACAACAAACATGATGGAGTCATTCGGTAAACAATAATCATCTCGACATAAAGAGAAGGTTCTTCTCACTGAATTTCCAATTTGATTCAACAAGAGATTGCTAAGTTTATGACTAACAAGTTTCACCCTAGCTTTCATGAGAATGGAACAGGACCTCTTGATCATGCTCACTTTGCAGATAATGCAAGTGCTTCTATTAACACGATTCTGAGGCTATACATTGACTAGTGTTGAAACTATTGATGTAGATCCTAGATTTTGGACATTTGGTGCAAGTAAGCACATGTGTGCTCATCCCACTCAAGTAACACATACCACTTCTTCGCCTATTCCTCTCTCCATTCTACTTCCCGATGGTACAACCACACATGTCACTCAAACGGCTCAATTGCAACTTACAACCGCATTGACACTTCATGATGTTCTTGTAGTTCCAAATTTTAAGTACAACTTGTTGTCTGTTTGTGACTAATCCAATAGTCTAACCTCTTCTATACATTTTTTCCTTCTTATTATCTTCTATAGGACCAGGTGACTAAACAAGTCATTGCTACTGGGAAGGTAGTTGGGAGACTCTACATTTTACAACCAGACAATAATTCATTCAATTGTCCACCACTCTCCATCTCAGCTGCTGCAATTTCCTTTGAAACATGGTACATGGGACTGGGTCATGCTTCACCATCTACTCTGGAACATTTAGACTTCTTAAAGCCCCTATGTATTGCTTCTATAAAACAATCTTTGTCTGAATGCACTGTTTGTCATAAGGCTAAACAACCAAGATTATCTTTTCCTCTTAGTACCAATCATGCTGAGACTTTGTTTGAGCTTGTTCATATAAATGTTTGGGGACCATATAATGCTCCTTCACTTTTACATACTCCTTTTATGTTGAGCATTGTTGATGATTGTAGTAGGGGAACTTGGATATATTTGATGAGTCATAAAAGCTAAGTACCGCATTTCTTGAATACCTTTGTGAACATGGTTTCTAATCGTTTCAAACTACGATTAAGGCGTTAGGAGTGATAATGGGAGTGAATTTCTGAATTAGTCTTGTAAACACATCTTTGATAATCATGGAATTCTCCATCAAACTACCTGCACATACTCCCCTCAGTAGAATAGAGTAGTAGAGAGAAAACACAGACAACTCCTTAACATTGCTAGAGCTTTAATGTTTTGATCTAATCTCCTTCTCATTTATGGCCTTACTCTCTTCTCACCTCACCGGCTATCTCATCAATAGGCTTCCCACTTCCTTCCTTAACGGAAAACTCCTTATGAAATTTTACATGGCACAAGCCCCGATTACTCTTTTTGGAACCTTTTGGTTGTCTAGCTTTTGCCACAAATACTCTCCTCTTAAATCCAAATTCATCCCAGAGCAAATAAATGTGTTTTCCTAGGATATGTCACTGGGAAAAAGGGTTACAGGCTATATGATCTTGACCAGCATTCTGTTCTCATTTCTAGAGATGTTATCTTCTCTGAAAATACTTTTCCTTTTCATTCTAGCTTTCCTTCTTCTCCCTCCATTTTCTTGCCTATTGTTTCCTCCTTTGACTCTAATTCTTCCCCTCCTATTTATGTTCCCACTCATTCCTTAGCGTGTGATTTGATCTTTCTAAAACTTCATTTCCTCCTCTAAGAAAAGCTCCAGAGTTTCTCATAAGCCAGCATGACTTTCTGATTTTGTTACTAACAGTGCAGTTCTTCCACTACCTCTCCCAACCACTACTTGTAAAGTCACATGTTTCTCTCTTTCTCCTTATCCTATTACTACATTTCCTTTTATTGTTTCCTCTACTTTTCATAACACATATGTGCCCTTCTTGTCCAATGTTTCACAAATACAAGTACATACTTCATATTTTCAAGCTCGTAAGATCACTGCTTGGATGGAGGCCATGCAACAGGAATTGCATGCTTTGAAAAGTAACCATACTTGGGATCTGGTCCCATTGCATCCTGGAAAGCAAGCCATTGGATGTAAGTGGGTTTTTAAGACAAAGATGAAACCAGATGGCATTTGTGGAGAGGTGTAAGGCTCGGTCGGTAGTCAAGGGATTTCATCAGGTGTATGGGATTGATTACGTTGACAGTTTTTCTCCAGTTGTAAAAATGGACACAGTGAGGGTGTTATTGGCTGTGGCTACTATGAATAAGTGGTCCATTCATCATCTGGATATTAACAATACTTTTCTTCATGGGTATTTGGATGATGACATATACATGGTTCCTCTAGAAGGTTATTCTAAAGTCGCCCCGGAGAAGTTTGTCACTTAAAAGGAGTTTGTATGGTCTCAAACAAGCTTCCGGATAGTGGAATCTTGGATTTTGTTTGAAACTCCAAGCCTATGGATTTATGCAATCAACACATGATCATTGCCATTCTATATGATTTACTTTGGGAAGTTTTCGGCCTTGGTTGTATATATTGATGATGTCTTAGTCAACGGCTCTCATGAAAGCGATATCATAGCTCTTAGGATGTATTTAGATAAGTGGTTTCTTGTCAATGATCTTGGTTATGCCAAATATTTTCTTGGCATTGAGATTGCTAGGGGTTTTATGGTCTTTATCTAAATCAGAGGAAGTATGTCTTAGAAATTCTACAGGATGCACTAGAATAATCCAACAAGTAAACAGAAGTAATAGTTTTATTCTTCGCCTCTTGGCAGAAAACAGACATTACAGACATCTTAAAGAGACCTTTATCAAGGTAGCCCTTACAAAGAAACTGACCATTCGTGGTCATTACAAACTTGTCGGGCTCAAACACTAGTCTAAACCCGGCCTTACTAAGCAAAGGATCGGAAACCAAATTCTTGCGGATATACGGGACATGTAGAACATCCACAAGCATAAGCTCCTTTCTAGAAGTCATCTTGAGCACAACCTTGCCAATCCCCACTATGTGGAAGTCGAAGAGTTTCCCATGAAAAGCTTTCTTCCATTTATCGGAGTATAAGAGGAGAACATCTCCTTATCGGCACAAATATGACGAGTAGCCCCGGTATCTATCCACCACTCCCTTGGGTTATCCAATATATTGACTTCAAAGATCGAGCTCCGACATATCTATTAGAACAGACTTGTCCTCCGTCACATTGGCTTGTTGGTTGCCACTTTGATTGCCCTTTTTCGTTTCGGCAATCTTTGGCCATGTGGTTTGGTTTGCCACGAGTTGTAGCAATTCCCTTGAACTTCTTGGCATTTCTCTTATCTTTTAGGAATGCATGCGTTTCTTGTTAGTGCTCGATTCAGCAAGATTGGCCTTGGCCTCCATTCTAGAATTACTAGACTTCACTTGATTTTGGTTGTCATCCTCAATCCAAAGTCAACAATCGATCCTCAAGGCCCATTTCTTTGTGCTTGTGCTTGAGGTAATTCTTTAAATCCTTCCACAATGGCGACAATTTTTCGATTATTGCAGCCACTTGAAAGACTCGTTCAAAATCATCTCTTCAAACACTAAATCGTGAAGTATGATTTGAATCTCTTGGACTTGGTTGATCACCTTCTTGGTGTCAACCATCTTGTACTCTAGAAATTTGTCGACAACAAATTTATTTGTCTAAAACATCTTCTTTTTGTATTTCTTCACCAAAGAGTCCCACAACTCTTTGGATGTTTTGAACGAGCTATAGGCGTTTAGAGGTGTCATCTAGCCCATTCAAAACGTAGTCCCGACGGAGAAAATCATTGTTATGCCAAGCATCCATATCTATTGTCCATTGGTTATCGGATTCTTCATCGCCAACTGTAGGGGGTCCTCCTTCAGGAAACGGAACAAACCCTGCGTAGTGAGGTAGAACAACATCTTTTGTTGCCAGCATTTAAAGTCAACGCTGGAGAACTTAACCAGCTTTTCACCGTGAGCAGGTGCAGCAACCATCGGAGTGAATGAAACTGAAGCCATCGTCTTGAAACATAAAATGTAAAATGTTTCGTCTTGCGAATGTTGGTAGGAAGGCTTCCTATTTTCAGAAATTGCTAAGTGTTTAGCCGAGTCGAGGCATATATTAGATACATTCTCCACAAGATGAAAATGCCCCGTATTCAAGTACTTATGGTTCCGACGCCGTCCCTAATATATTACAACTTTTCTTTGTTCCAAATTAGCAAAGACTTGCAAAAGTCGAAACTACAACAAACGTAAAGTGTTTAGGCTTTCAAGCTTTGAACGAAAGGATAGCAATATGCAGAATGCAATGACTCGTTATCTGTTTCATCTGCAGGGGTTCACTTTTATAGGCATCAAGGTGCCCGGATGGAAAGAACGTGTCATGGTTGGCTCGAAAAGACATGTCTACAAAGCAAAAAAATACACCTGGTTGCTCAAAAGGTGCATCTGTTGACGTGCGTATCCGCGCCGCGGCACGCACGGCTCGTGTTTCATATTGTCTTTGCGCGCCACGACTACGCGTCCGCTCTCGATTGGAATTCTTTAATTAATTAATTAATTAATTTTAAAGGGTTTAAATAAATTTGGTCCAAAAAGTATAAGGGCCTTGAAGCCCTAACCCAGGCCCATGGCCCACGACCAGGACCAGACCCGGGCCGATCGGCAGGCGGGCGGTGGCGGAGGCGGCGCGCGCGTGTGTGTTTAACCAAACCCACAAGTATGTAGGTCCTCACCCTTTAAAAGCTTGGGTGCCCCAAGGGTTTAAACCCATATGCCCAACTTGGAATTTATTAAGTGTGCAAACTTTGGCTATCTACTCATGTGGGATAGAGCATTTCTCCTTCCCACATTTTTTATTTCCCATACTATTTTCTAGTTTTAAGTAGCTAACTTCTAGCATTAATTTCTCATTCACCTTAATTAATTTTGAAAAATTTCAAATGCTATTCTCATCTACTCACTTAGTAGAATTTTTACAAATAGTTTAATTCCATTTTTCACTTATGAAAATCATTTAAATATTTGGTCAAAACTGGGTCAACACCCATTTTGTACAACCAAATTCCAACGCAACATACAAATGATTTTCGCGTAGATTGGTTGAAATTCTTCACTTTGTTGATGTTCGATTGTTGTAGAAGCCTAAATCTCTAAAAATAAGAAACGCAGATAAAAAGTAATTAAATATCATTCTTTTGGAGTACATAAAAAAATAAAAAAATTATTTTACAAATACAAAAATTATGTTATCCGACTATACCGCAATATCATGAAATATGCATTCTAATTTTTAAATATTCGAATGGTCTCCATATGAGTGCATACTATAAGCACGGACAAAATGAAGTTTCAATAACTAGGGGCTTAGTCCACTAACCATCATAAGGGACTTAAGTCTCTTGTAGGATGGAAGTCATGGGTTCAAAACATCAACTCCATCAAATTGCTCCTCGGGCATATGCGAGATGGTGATGATTGTTGGAAATTCTTGAAGAAAATTATTATTTTTTATTTTTTGACCCTTGTTATAGTAAAGGGCAAATTTATTTTGACCTTTTCAATAGTAAAGGACAATTATATATTTTATTTGATGAAATGTCATATTTTTGCCTATAAATATGGCTTATTTCTCACATTTGAAAAACACACAAAAACTTACAAAATTTCTATATATCTCCTAAAACTCTCGCAATTTAATTTTTGGTGATAATTTCAGGCATAATTTTTAGTTCGCCGGAATAGGTAATACGGATTTCTCGTCTTATCCTGGGAAACAGACGTCCAGAATAAGGGACGAATCCATTTTTAGTTTACTAAACGACACCGACAAAACAAAGGATACCACTTTTAGTTAACATAACAGTTCAAATTCCTTAGGAGATTGCAAACATTACATAACTAAAGAATTCACATATAACATTGCTCATTTGTTAATCGCGCATGAGAATTTCACCTCAATCTTGTGACTCTTTGTGTGAATCAATTTTTCAACTCTATTTTCATTGTTCAAGTAAATACATAAGATAATGTAGGTCCCAAGGGGTGTGAGTAACGTTTAGAAGGGTGGGTTGAATAAACCTACCAACTCTTCCTACTTTAGTCCTTTAAAAATATTACAGAGTTAATTACACGGCTAAGTCTGATGGATGCTAAGTTAGTTAATCGCCAGAGTTAGCCACTCAATGGACTAGAAAGAGCTGTTGATAGAATAACTCAATTTGTTTAGACTAAACCTTAACTTGGCTGTGATAAGATTTTCAGCGGAAGACTTATCACCCTTGAATTTGATTTAAGTTTGTTTTAACACTTGGTTTTAGCACTTTGTTAATTTTCAGTTGGATAGCAAATTATCAACAGATATGAAATGAGTATTCAGAAATAAAATGCTAAAATGTAAATGACACAATAATTTTTATAGAGGTTCGAATATGGGGTAATTCTTCTACTCCTCTCTTCTCCAACTCCTGGAGGAATTCACTAAGTAATGATCAGTTTACAAAGTGGTTATCACCAGGATACAAGTCTTGATCACACGGTGACTTGCTTCTTGGGGACTCGATCGGAGATGCCTTGATCACGCGGTGGCTTTCTCGTCCGACTCAGCCTTCTTCCAGCACTTGAGATCTTGTTACTTATCAACTTTCTCAGCTTACTTTCTCAAGCTTCTTGGATTTGATCACGAATCCCTCCAATAACTTGAGATTGGTTCGACACCTGAACCTTCCTACAATCCTCCTTGGAAGCCAAAAGCCACTTGTGTTCTTTGGATTGTCTTTCCTTGGTCTTCAATCTTGAGATGTAGACCTTTCCTCGTATTAAATGGATATCCAACTTTTCAGGTTCGACACGAGGTGCGGTGCTTCCCATTGGTTTATTCCTTTTGCACGCGGGGATCGAACATTTTAAGACATGGCAACATGGAAGTATTACTTATTTAAGTAATGTTCTTGACTTTGTGCAAACGGATTCTTTTCAATTAACTCCTCTTTGTACCGCCTTTTCCCAGGTGACTTGAGTCTCGCTCCAATGATTGAAAGACTCATCCATCACTTCAACTTGACTTGGCTTCTTGGGTTGACTTAATCGACTCTTCTCACATTTGTCTCACACCGATACTCCTTCGGGCCGAGTCCTTGGTCTTCTTTCTTGGCCATACTCAACTATTCTCAGTGAGTCTTCTCTTCACATCTTGATTGACTTCTTGCATTTCCAGGCATAGGCGACTTGACTAAACTTATACAACCCTATCTATTATAATAAATTACAAGGAAAATGGGGTGCCAACTTTCTAGTCTAAGTTTTACATGGCATTCATCAAAATATAAACAATAAATTTCCCAACAATTTCCTCCTTTTTGATGATGCCAAAACTTAATGAGATTAAAATAAAATGTAAACAACAGATACATACAGACAATGCGTAAAAACAAAGAATGTATGTGTTGAATAGATCGTTTTATTGATCATATCATTCTTGTTCTTTACACAAATTGTTTACAATTTTTATCGAGCAATCGAGAGCATACTTATATCTACATAAAATACAAATTTTTCATTAAATGTACAGAAGACTTACATACATATGCATTTACAAAAGTAAAATACATGAAGGGGTTAGCAAAGCAACACTTCATCGTATTCGCTGCCTCCTTCTTTTTTCTTCTTGACTCTGTCTCAGCTCTCTTTTCTTTCTTTTTTTTCTTGTTTGCCTTCTTCTTCTCGTAGAATATCTTGGCAGCTTCATCTTTCCTTTTTCTTTCTTGTCTTTCTTGCCACAGCTGAGTTTGTCTCTTATTGTCTTCTTTGATTCTTTTGACATACTCAACATTTTTCCTATCCACTTCCAGATTGGCTATAAGCATCATATCTGCCCAAGAGATCCTTCCTTTCTTGCATGGATCTATATATTCAATATTTTTGGGTAGAGGTGCAGGTATAAAACCTCCACCTCCACCACTTCTTCCTTCTTTTTCGGGCGTATATTGTACGGAGTCTTCTTCTTTGCAGAGAGGATCGCTAGTAGTCTCGCCGCTATCATCGGGTTCTTCACACGCCTTGATCCTTTCTCCTAAAAGACAAGTCCCGTGCTTGGGCTATGGACATGTTTTTGAAATATCCTTCGAACTCGAGCGTTTTGAATTCTTCAAGTAGATCTTGGCTCTTGTCCGTCATCCGGAATGTTATCTCGTATCTTTACTTTGGAATGCCTCCGAATTGTTTCAACATTTCTTCAACATGGACATCCGTTCTCTTGTCGAACTCTTCCATCTCTATTTCTACAATCTTTTTCTTATGAGACATAGGCACAACAGAGTGATGGAGCGCGAGTCATTGGCGTTTGTTGATTATGCTAGGCGTGACATGACCTTGCTAAGGGTTTCATCAAACATTAAGGTCACATCTTTTGACCTTTCCCCTCAATAACTTTTCCCTTCTCCTTCCTCTTTTCAATTGCTATCTCTTTCTTTCTCTACAAGACTTTTCACCTTTCTCCACAACCGTCTCCTTCAACATCTTTAGGTATTCCTTTTCCCCATTTTTGGCATCATCAAAGGAGAGAGGAACTCCAGGAAAAATGCCGCAAACATGAAATCAAGGCGGTGATAGTGATTGGTCGCTTGAGTCTCACTGCGGCATAGCCGTACGAAATTCGAACGAGTGGCCTTCGACTCACCAGAAAGTTTCATTTCAGCCATGAGGAGGCTGAATTTGGCATTCATAGTCTTCTCAAGTCACAAAATTTCTTTTTCTTCGAAACTCCTGTGACTCCATTTTGGTTTTGTGAGAGGCATGCAACCTCTCAATGTACTCCCGCATTTCTCGCTTCTTCATGTCGCATTGTCTGCGCTCCAAACAAGCATCCGGTTATAGAGTGCCTTGAAGTAACGAACTTGTTCGAAGTCGCATTTGCAGATTGCTGCGGCACCACTCCCCGATTCTTATCACTATGCCTCTCAAGTAAATTTGTGAGGGTAGCATCTTGATTGTCCACCGCATGTCCAATGAGGCCTAATGCCGTTCGATCCTCTAAATCTCTACGCATATTTTCTTGAAGACTTCACGGATTTCGATGTCACTTCCGATTTCGGTTGGCGGCCATTCAACGTCGAAGTCGTTACGGGTACAATGGAGTCAAGTAGGGATGATGGGTTCTTCTCGTGCGAGTACTTTTTTGTTCTTTTGCGCTTTTTCTTCTAGTGCGAGATAGCTCGATTGAAAATGGGATGGTCTCTTCAAATGCATCATCTTGTACATGTGAAATCGCACGAGAGGTCATTCTTGCTGCGACTCGGTAGCCTGCGTAGTTGAAGTTGTGGCAGGGGGCGATTGAATGTTTTTACCAGTGGCCGAGCCTCAATGTCTTAGCTTACTTCTGTCGGTCTCGAGATTTTTCCAATTGAGTAGATCTGGTCTCGGGTCAGTATCAACAGCGTCATCGGATGATGATGGAACACGGGGGCTTGGTTCATCATCTAAGTTGAATGTTTTGAGCACTCGAAACTGGGCGACTCGTCTCATGCGGAAGAACATCTTCACTGGGTCCTTGGGATGTGCAATAGGAGTGGACTCACTTCATCTTAAGATCCAGAAATGATATATCGGGGTTGTCTTGGGAATCATGAAGTGCACTAATCTCCTTCTCGATTCTTCAATGTGAACAGGAGGGATGTTCGCATTTCTTTATCTTTACCCGGGGAAGTCTCAACCTCCTCGGGCCTTCAATACCTTTAGCGAGTCTCAATCGCAAAAAGGCCTTCTACATTCCCTTCACATGCACACGATTGTCTTAGGGGTCTTGGACATTGGCATCCGAAGGAGTCTCAACCCCTCGATTGCACTTTTAGTGCTCAGTGTTAACTCCAGGGCATTTCCATCCTCGTGCCTCGATCGCATCAAGCAATGTCCTCGACCGCAAAGTTGTTGGCACTTCATCCTGGGACAAGCTCAACTATCCGAGCTTCGTCGGTGGAACTTGTTGTTATTATTTTTCTTTTTCTTTTTCCACTTTGCCTCCTTCCTTCATTTTGGAGTCACCCGCAGACATCCTCCGACCTAGCTACGGTGGAGTGAGTTTTCCCCTCGGGTGCACCACCGAGTGACTAATGGTGGGGTCACTCTGCTCCCAGGACTCGGGCTGTTTCCATTGAGTGTTCGGTACCGTGAGGCGGGTGGTAAGACACCTTCGACAGGGGTTGGCTCAACTTGGGTGCCCAAATTCCCGGTGTCATCGCCATGTCCCTTGGATCCGTCCTCCGAGTGAATGGGAAGTGGTTGCGGCAATAATCGCGGGTAATCATTGTACCACTCCCAACGGATCAATTTCGGTGAGATTTAGAAGACTCTCCAGGTCCTTCCTCACCGTTGCTCATGCATCAACGGATTCTCGCATGGCTTGTTGCATATCCAACTTCTCCTGCAAAGAACAG
This sequence comes from Rehmannia glutinosa, assembly GCA_016081115.2. NCBI lineage: Eukaryota > Viridiplantae > Streptophyta > Magnoliopsida > Lamiales > Orobanchaceae > Rehmannia > Rehmannia glutinosa. The sequence continues at coordinate 76,857,431 of CM071924.1, read as the reverse complement.
GATCCATGTCCTCATCACTTCCCGAAAGCATATCAATGTGAGGATGAGTGTGGTCAATGGTTCCAGTGAGAGAGGACAAATCTTTGGCTTTCTCACGAGCTTCACTACCTCTACTAATCTCTCATTTTTTTCTCCTCGAAGATATGCAAGATATCTAGCGAGTTATCTTCATCAAGTGCCTAAAGCACGGTGGTTAAACCTAGGAAATTCAGCAATTCTTCCTCTTCCTCATTGAATTCGGGATGTTCAAACTGTACCCTTGAGCGCTCGAACTTCCATGCTCGCCATTCACGCGAGCACGATTTGAATGTCCGGGTACTTTGGAGAAACAACAATCACATCATCATCTTCATCCTCCTCTTGTCTTTATGTTTCGGGAATGGATGGTAGCAAACTCTCGCTCTTCACCTTCAACAAGATCGGGGCGGTGGAGACACAATTGCTCGTTGAGAGGAGTTTCTACCGTGGTTCGCGCCTCTTCTTCCTCATTGTTCTATCCACAATTGGGTCTTCTATGTGCCTCGATCGTCCTCGAGAGATTTGGCTCGCTTTCTTCAACAACTCTCGAGACCGCACTTCTTCAAAGCCAGCCTCGAGAGATTTTCTCGGTGAGTGGCATACTCATTGTCTTCTCAAGCTCCGAGAGCTTGGTGATTCTTCTTCTTCTTTTTGTCCTTACCGGAGGAAGTTCCGGTTGATACTTCTTCCTCGATTCCTTAGCGGCGGGGCGGTGCATCTTTCTTTGACCGAGGAGCCGCTTTCTTAGCTTGGCAATCCTCTTCTTTTTGATGGTCGGAGAAGGTATTAGGGCTTCCTTCTCCACCCCGGCTGCGTGGGAAGGAGACACTACTGCTCGGGAAGGTGACTCACCGCAGGGGCAGTGCATCTTTTGTCTTTGTTGCGGGGGCAACTTTTTTTCTTTGCGGCCGCAGGGCACTTTCTTCTTCTTGGAGGGAGGCAATGTTTGTTTCCTCGGGTCACCGATTCCCCCCCTTTGGTGTCCGCCTCTTAGCATGGGCTCTCTCTCGGGCTCCGAGAGATTAGCCCTAAACATCTTCTTGTTTACATGGAAGGACTTTCCATCTTTGAAGGGGAGTGCCCTTCACTTCCATCAAGCGGCCAATAACTAGGCCATAGCCGAGTGATCCTCCAAAGGATCCATCTTCCTTGAAAGACTTGTTCGCAACATTCTCGGTAGAGTCCGCCAGTATACGAACTCAACCAATTAACCTTCTTCCCTTGCATGATCGCACCATGACGATCGGCTTAGTCTTAAACAATTGGTTGAAAGCGCAAACTTCATATCCACACATTTTGAGACGACATCCATCGTTTGTGATAGTCGTCCTTCATCAATTTCTTTTTTTGTGTAGACTACTTTCGCAAAGACACTCGGGTTTGGCTACTTCTTTCCATGCAGCAGCCAAGTCCACATCAGCTTCGTATATTTCCGGCATACCCTCGGATGGTAATAAGCAGTGCTTCGCAAGGTCTTCGGCAGTGATCATGATGTCCTTGCGGTGGACGGAGGACTTAATCCCTTCGTCCTGCACCTCGGCATTCACATAGAATTGCGCCACCTCGTCCGGTAGGTGTGCGAGTATTCTATCGTCAAGAAGGCTTTAAGCCCAGATTTTTCACAAGGGTTGCATTCGAACCCTGCTTAATCATGCCTTCGAAATCCACTGAGGAGCCTGTGTGGATTTGCTTCGATAACTTGACGAAATCAGTCTTTGGTGCCATTTCTAGAAGATTTTACCGATTAAATCTTGATGAACATTCTTTGAGAACAGGTAGGGTTTCGAGAGAGAAAAAGCTGGCTTTCATATGCTTGGAGATGAACAGTTTTTAAGTGTGAGAGAGAAAACTCAAGAAATGATTATATAAGGGTTATGAAAGGGCGTGTTTTTGGTTTTGAATTTTGATCGGGATCAATGGCTCCATTTAGCATGCATCATTTCATTTAATTGCTCGCATTTAATGCGGCATCATTTACATCCAATCATATGCTTACTGTGTAACTTTTGACTGTACCCATCATAATTACGCTGACGTCATCCTTAAAAACGTTCCCGCTCATTAAAAACGACTGCGTTTTTGTTACTTAGCTCATAACTGACTCACTCACTACCACAAATGACTCAGCTTTTCTTTCCTTTCTTTCATAGTGACTCAACTGTCAGGTAACTCGATACAGGTGACTTCCCGATACGACTGATTCACTTGGCTGATTCATGAGACTTGTTCTATTTTCATCTTTTCACATTTCATCTCTTCTAATTGAGTCTTCTGAGTGTCAACTCAGCTCAATTAACCCTAGCTTATGCTTAAGTTCTTCAAACGGATTCACATAGGGGTTTGGTGAATATGTCGCCTAATCTTGTTTATCGGTTGATATGTATTCCAAAGTGATGTCTTTCTTTTCAATGTGATCTCTTATAAAATGAAATCTGACATCAATGTGCTTTGTTCTTGAATGAAACACAGGACTCTGAGTGATTGCAATAGCACTTGTATTGTCACCCATAATTGGAATTTCTTTTTCTTCAATTTCATAATCTCTCAGCTGTTGTCTCATCCATAAGACTTGGGAACAACAAGCGCCCGCGGCTATGTACTCGCTTTGTGGATGTGGCTATTGAGTTTTGCTTCTTGCTAAACCAGGAAACCAATCTTTCCAAGCATTTGACAAGTTCCGAAGTACTCTTCTTGTCAACTCGCATCCCATCATAGTCGAGTCCGAGTAACCAATAAGCTTGAATCCACCTTCTTTTGGATACCATAAGCCAACTTCTTGGCATCCCTTCAAATATCTTAGGATTCTCTTAGCTCCGGTCATATGGCTTTCTTTTGGTGCAAATCGAATCTTGCACATACACTCTCGCAAAGGTGATGTCCGCCTCGCTGTCGTTAAATAGAGCAGTTGATCCAATAAGTGCTCAGATCTTGTTTGATCTACAACTTTACCATCTCGCATCCATGTCCATCTTGACTGATGTGTTCATTGGTATTTTCACAGAAGACTTCTCTTCCATACCAAATTTCTTTATTAAATCTCTAGTGTACTTTGTTTGACTTATGAAAGTTCCATCCTTCAGCTGTTTAACTTGAAGTCCTAAGAAGAATGTCAGCTCTCCCATCATGCTCATTTCAAATTTACCTTGCATGAGGTTTGAGAACTTATCACACAGCTCTTTGTTTGTGGATCCAAAAATGATATCATCCACATATATTTGAACAAGCAGTATACTCTCCCCATCTTGAATTCTGAAGAGTGTTCTGTCCACTTTGCCCTTGGTGAATCCATTGTCAGTTAGAAATTGAGACAATGTATCATACCAAGCTCTTGGTGCTTGTTTCAATCCATATAGAGCTTTCTTGAGCTTGTACACCTTATCTCCAATGGTCTTCTGCTCAAAACCTGGAGGTTGCTCAACATAGACTTCTTCTTCCAACAATCTATTTAAAAATGCACTTTTCACATCCATTTGATATACAATGAAGTTTTTGTGTGCAGCATAGGCAAGAAACATCCTTATTGCTTCTAATCTTGCAACAGGAGCAAATGTTTCATCAAAATCTATTCCTTCTTCTTGGCAATACCCTTTGGCTACCAATCTTGCTTTGTTTCTTACCACAGAACCTTCTTCATTCATCTTGTTTCTGAAAACCCATTTTGTGCCAATAACATTTTGATGGGTTGGTCTCTGCACCAATTCCCATACTTTGTTCCTTTCAAATTGATTCAGCTTTTCCTGCATGGCTTGAATCCAATGTGTGTCATCTAATGCTTGTGACACATCTTTTGGCTCTATTTGGGAAATAAACCAAGTGAACATTGCTTGAGCTCTGGATCTGGTTCTTACACCATCTCTCACATCTCCAATAACTAGCTTTGGTGGATGGTTTCTCAGTCATCTCACATCGAGGTTGGAGTAAATCGGTGGTTGATCGTCTTGCCTTTGTTGTTGTCTTGAATAGCTCTTTCATTTTCATTCAGCTGCAGATTTTCCAGCTGTCTTTGAGACTCAGCCGTCTCATCTTCATCTTGATTGATTGCTCCAGCTTCAGCTTCAATATAGGGACTCTTCTACATAGTTGGATGATTTAGCTTATCAGCTAACTCTTCAATATCTTCTCCATTCACATTGGGTTCATCAAAAACCACATGTATAGACTCTTCTGTGACCATAGTCCTCTTGTTCAGTACTCTATAGGCTTTACTTTCAGCTAAGTATCCCAAGAAGATACCTTCATCAGCTTTAGCATCAAAAGCCTTTAGATTATCTTTGCCATTGTTGTGAATAAAGCATTTACATCCAAATATTCTAAAGTACCCAACATTTGGCTTTCTCCTTGTCCAAATTTCATAGGGAGTCTTTGTTAGTTGTCTATTAATCATGCATCTATTTTGAGTATAGCATGCAGTGTTTATGGCTTCAGCCCAAAATCTTTTAGCGATCCTAACTTGCCTAACATGGTCCTTGTAGCTTCCTTGAGAGTTCTATTTCTTCTTTCTCGCTACTCCATTCTGCCGTGGAGTCCTTGCTACATATAATTCATGAGCAATACCATTTTAAACACAATCTTGAGTTATTATCCCATTGACAAACTCGGTTCCTCTATCGACCTTATCTCTATAATGGTTTGACTCTTCTCATCAATCGAGATAACTTCGCGCAAGGTTTTCTTCTTTTTGCAAATGAAGATTGTCCATGTATATCTTGAAAAGTCATCCACCACCACTAAGGTGTATTTCTTTCCACTTATACTAGCCGGCTCAATGGACCAAACAAATCCATATGCAATGAGATGCAATATTAGCTTGTTGAAGATGGACTAGACTTCTTTGAATGATGATTTTATCTCGCTTTCCCATCCGCATGCATCACAAACACTTTACATTTTGTACATCGAAGTCCGGAGTCCTTCTACAAGGTGACTCCTTGCAAGCTTGTTAATTGTTTTGAAGTTCAAATGACTCACTTCTTGTGCCACAACCAACTTGATTCGGTTGTACTCTTTGCTAATGAGACAAGTGCTTGGTGTGGCAATCGACCAATCTACCACATACATGTTCTTCTCGTGTGGATCCTTGCAAAACTATTTCATTTGATTTAGTATCTTTAATTTGGCACACTCCCATATTGAATCCAACATTATAGCCCTTGTCACGAGTTGGTCGATCTTAATGAGTTGAAGTTGAGACCTTCAACATATGCAACATCTTTGATTTCTAATCCATTTTTCTTGATGGATCCAATGCCTCTTATTTCCCCGGAGCTTCATTTCCTCCAAATATGACTTTTGCGCCTCTAATCTCCTTAAATTTTGACAGATTTTTCTTGTTTTTTTGTCATGTGTCCGCAACAACCACTATCCATGTACCAGGTTCCTTGACACTCATTGTTCCTTGAACCGCCATCAAGAAAATTAGTTTTAGGTACCCATACTTGCCTGGGTCCCGAGGGGTTAGTCTTTGTAAGATGATCCAACGACCTATAGCCAAATGATCGACTCTAAGAGGTTTCCATCTATCGTGCCATAATCATAACTCACTTTGGCAAATTGCTTGGGGGCTTTAGGTTCATACAACTCTCTCTTTTGTCTGTATGCCTGTGTGTGTGTTTTAGCAATTGCCTTCTTTGGGTAGTTGTGATATTTCTGAGTATAGTGCCTAGGTGCATTTGTGTGCTGATGATAGCTCTTTTGCCTTTGGAATGGCCTTTGCCGAGTTTTAGGCCTTTGCCATTTGGGCTTATATTCCATAGGTCTTTGCTGATATTTCACATTATTCCAATCAGCTTGGCTTGGGTAGTTTCTACCATTCCCATCATATGTGTTTCTTTGATAAAACTTCTGGTGTTTTTGGTAGCTCTGTTTATTCTTCACAGTACTTCCTATTTGGAGTTCGCTAAGGAACTTTCTTTGGATTTCTTCTGGTGCCCTCTCAAAGATACTCAATCGGTCGTTTTCCTTTTCCTTTATATCCAAGGCCAATTTGTTTGTGATTGTGCTTTGGAGTGAATGTGGGTGCAACATTTGGTGTCTTGGATTTTTGAGATGCTTCATTACTTGAAGATCCTTTTTCCAAAATCACTCTGGGAGTTTGACTGTGCACAAAGGAGTTGAATCCTATGTCTGTCTTATCTCCACACTCTTTTTGGCTCATAATAAGGTCATCCAATGATTTAGATGCCTTTGTAAATGATGCAATCACATTTTTGAGATCATTTTCCCTCTTTTCTATAGCAACTATCTCTGCTATTAGTTTAACATTCTCAGCCTTCAACTCTTTATTCTCATCAGCTATGTGACTTAGAGTACTCAGCTCCTTAGTCAGCTGTGAGTTATGGCTTTTGAGCTGGCTGTTTTCCTCGTTTAATAGTGTGTGTGAGGATTTAATGTGCTCAAAGTCTTTCATCATTTTGCCTAATGAATCATAAAGATCAGTGGGTGATGAAGTGTGTGTGTCACAATCACTATCACTGGAATCTGAGTGAGATGAGTTAGAGTGTACCTCATCTTCTTGGTCAGGTTGATCTTGTTCTTTAGCCATTAGACAGATCATTGCTTCTTCTTCAGAATCACTTGAGTAGTCAACTTCACTACTCTCTGTGTCTGCTGCTTCTTTAGACTTAGCTGTCTCAGCAGTCTCTGCAGCCAACATAACCTTTTTCTTTTCCTGTCTTCTTTCTCTGAAGACTCTCCTTTCTTCTTCATTCCTATATTTATTGACTACAAGATATGGACAGTCAATGGCAAAGTGTCCTGGTTGTCTACAGTTCCAACACAGGTTCTCAGCTCTTTGATCAGCTCTTTCCGTTCTTGGATTATCAGCTCTTTGATACTCAACCTTTTGATGCTCAACTCTCTTGCGTGGCCTATCTTCCCTTGACTTGGAGGGAGTGAATGTCTCTGAAGGATTTACCCTTGTTTCTTTTGTGGTTCTTATTGAAGAACTTGTTGAATCTTTTAACCATCAAGGCAATTTCCTCCTGGTCAATGGCTTACTTGACTTGACTTGACTCTCTTCCCATCCTTGACTATAAGTGCAATGTTTTGGGTACAACTGTCTCCTCTTGATCCTTTCTTCAAACTCAAATTCATAAGCTTTGAGGTCCGAGAATAGCTCATGATTGGATGTGTTTGATAGGCCCATCGCATGCCTTAGAGCCATAGTCTTCATTTCCCATTCATTTGGGAGGCTCCTTAGAATCTTCATACACATCTCCTTTTGTGTGTATTCCTTTCCAAGTCTTTGAGAGCTCATTTGTAATTTCAGTGAATCTAGCATACAATTGATCCATTATCTCACCTGCAAGCATTTTAAAGTTTTCAAATTTTTGAACAACAACAGATAATTTATTTTCTTTAATTTGCTCGATCCTTCACAATTAAAGTTAGTTTATCCTGATTTCTTTTTCTTTTTGCGTGACTTGACTTTATTGAAAATTTCTTTGTCTAGAGTCTTGTAGAGAATATCCTTGGCCATATTGTCCAAGTTGTATCTCTTTCTGTCATCATTTGTCCATTCAGTCCTTGGTTTTTCAACTAAGGTTGGTCTTGCCTCGCCAGCCTTTCTTCTCCTTCACCGCAATGCTTCTCCTTGCTGCAATTTGTGTTTACTTTCAATATTTGCAGTGGCCCATCCTCTATCACTAGCCACATTTCGTCATGTAAAGCAGATAAGCTCGCATACAAATTTTCCGGTCATCAAACTCCTCAATAGTGAACATAGGAATGCGTGTCACATTTGCTTCCATGATAATAACTTTTTTGAATAAAAATAGCTTTTGAAAGAACAAGTGTTAAAAATTTCTTTGAAAGATTGAGATCTAGTTCAAGAACAGTCATGCGGAAGGCTCAATGAACCAACCGCTCGGATACCACTTGTAGGTCCCAAGGGGTGTGAGTAAGGTTTAGAATGGGGGTTGAATAAACCGTACCAACTTTTCCTATTTTAGTCCTTTTAAAATATTACAGAGTTAATTACACAGCTAAGTCCTTGATGGACAACTAAGTTAGTTAATCAGCAGAGTTAGCCACTCAACAGGATTTCGAAAAGAGTGTTGATAGAATAACTCAATTTGTTTAGACTAAACCTTAACTTGGTTGTGATAAGATTTTCACCGGAAGACTTATCACCCTTGAATTTGATTTAAGTTTGTTTTAACACTTGGTTTTAGCACTTTGTTAATTTTCAGTTGGATAGCAAATTATCAGAAGATATGAAATGAGTATGCAGAAATAAAATGCTGAAATGTAAATGACACAATAACTTTTATAGAGGTTCAAGATGGGGTAATTCTTCTACTCCTCTCTTCTCCAACTCCCGGAGGAATCCACTAAGTAATGATCAGTTTACAAAGTGGTTATCGGTCAAGATACAAGTCTTGATCACACAAACCAATTGCTTTGTAGGTCCCAAGGGGTGTGAGTGTAAGGTTTAGAAGGGGGTTGAATAAACCTTACCAACTTTTCGATTTAGTCCTTTTTAAAACATTCGAGTTAATACTTCACAGGTGAGTCGTTGATGGACAACTAAGTTAGTTAATCGCCAGAGTTACCCACTCAACAAACTCGATCGAGCCGTTGATAGAATAACTCATTGTTTTGACTAAAACTTAACTTCGATCGTGATATGTTTTCATTGGAAGACTTAACATCCTTGAATTTGGTTTAAGTTTGTTTTAATACTTGGTTTTAGCACTTTGTTGATTATAAATTGGATAGCAAATTTATCAAAGCAAATATTGAAATAAAGTGCTAAAATGTAAATGACACAATAAATTTTTATAGAGGTTCAAAGATGGGGTAATCTTTTTACTCCTCTCTTCTCCAACTCCCGGAGGAATCCACTAAGTATTGATCAATATACAAAGTGGTTATTAGTCCGATGCAAGTCTTGATCACACGGTGACTTGATCCTTTGGGACTCGATCGAGATGCCTTGGTCACACACGGTGGCTTCTCGATGCGACTCGCCTTCTTCACGTGGCGTACCGCTTTGCTACTACAAAGCCCACTTGCTCAAGCTTCTTGGATTTGATCACGAAGCCCTCCAAAACCTTGAGACGGTTCGACCTTGAACCTTTCTACAATCCTTTGTGGAATGTAGACCCCTTGATTCTTCCTCTTCAACCGATTGAAGTCGTTTTTCCTTCACGGGTGAGTGTTGGATTGATTTCCTTCGTAATGTAGGCTTGAGGATTGAACTTGTATGACTTGAGTAGGTTATAGTTTGAATAATAGCTTGAAATTTCCAGGTAACAAGGTTCTTTTTTTCTCAAATAGATTCCTCACCTTTTATAGTGTTCTTTTAAAAATTTGCCCGTTGAAGAGATAGGTTAATTTTGAAAGACACTTGTGGTCGTTGGTTTGTCTTGTTGCGTTCTTGGAATTGACATTTCCTCGTATGAATGAGTCTTGACTTTTCGTAGTTCGACACAGTGCAGAGCTTCCCATTGGTTTATTCCTTTGCACGCTTCGGGATCGAGCACTTTAAGAAAGACAGTATGGAAGTATTACTTGTTTAAGTAATTTCTTGACTTACGGCAACGGATCTCTTTCGATTATCTCGACTTGACCGCATTTCCTTGACTTCCCAGGTGACTTCGAGTCGACTTTCAATCATTGGATGACTCATCCGGTCACTTCAACTTGAGACTTGGCTATCTTGAGTTGACTTGATCGACACTTCACTCAATCGCATCTCGAGTTGCACCTTGATCGAGTTCTCGTCTTTCTTCTTTTTGCCACACTCACCGCCTCACAATGAGTCTTCCTTTTAGTCTCCGTTGACTTCTTGCATGTTCGGGCATAGCCGACTTAACTCACCAACCATCCCTATCTATTACAATGCAATTTACAACAAAAATGGGGTGCCAACTTTCTATTCTAAGTTTTACATGGCATTCATCAAAATCTAAAAATTAATTTCCCAACAATTTCCCCCTTTTTGATGATGCCAAAACATAAAACATTCATAAAATAATTAAACAAAGAAAGATATGTATAGACAATGTAGAATCACATAATGTATGCGTAGAATCAATCTTTTATTGATCATAACATTCTTGTTCTTTTACGCAATTGTTCTGAGTGTATCAAAGCTTAAATAGAGCTTAAGATAACCATGCTATTCTATATCTACACAAGTATAGAAATTATACAATTTTATTCGATGTATAGAGGACTTACATAAAGATGCATTTCCATAGTAAAATACATGAAGGGATGGACAAAGCAACACTTCATCTCCTTCGCCCCTTCCTTCTTTCCTCATCACTCCTGCTTTCTTCTCGATCTATTTCTCTTCTTCTTCTCTTCTTCACGCTTTCTTTTTCTCATATGCTTTTCTCGCGACTTCATCTCTTCTTTTTCTTTCTTGTCTTTCTTCCTGTGAGCTGAGTTTGTCTTCTATTTTCTTCTTCAATTTTTTTACATACTCAAAGATTGTTCTTGGCCACTTGCGGGTTGGCTACTTCGTCGAATCCGGCCCAATAGATCCCTCCTTTCTTGCCACGGATCTATATATTCAATGTTTTTGGGCAGGGTCAGGTCTCGAAAAACCTCTTCCTCCTCCACGCTTCTACCTCTCGCTCTCGGGCGTGTATTGTACTTAGGGCCTTCTTTTTCCCGGTGAGTGACCAAGAGAGTGACCAGCAGAGGATCGCGTGAGTCTGTCGCTCGTCGCCTTCTTCACATAGCTTGAGGCCTTTTTCCCAATACAAATCCCGTGCTTGGGCCATGGACATAGTTGCGAAGTAACCCTCGGATGCGAGCGTCTTGAATTCATCAATAGATCTTGGCTCGATTCCGATGTCCGAAATGGCATAGTTGTCTCTGTCTGTTGGAATGCCTCCATGTTGTTTCAGATATCCATAACTCGGGCATCCATCTTTCCTTCCACCTCCTTCATCCCTCGCTTCTACTATTTTTTGCTTTTTTTCGGCCATGGGTCTTGCGGAGTGTTGGAGTGGCAGAGTCACCGGGATTTTATTGATGATATCGATTTTGTGACAAGACCTTGTTGGGGAGTTTTAGCAATCATCAGGGTCATATCTTTCGAACCTTCCCCCTCAATGATTTTCCTTCTTCTCTTTTCTCGTTCTTTAGTTGTCTTCTCCTTCACAACAAGGCGTCCTTCTTCTCGCCTTCGTAACCTTTCAACGCCTTTAGGTATTCCTCTTCCCCTTTTTAGCATCATCAAAGGAGAGAGGAACCCCGAAACAAGTGACAATCATGAAGTCTAAGCGGCCGATAGCCGAGTTATGCTTCAATCTTTCTTTGTGGAGTATGTCGCACGGAATTCAGAGTGAGTGGCGTTGGATTCACCGCCACCGCAAGCCTTCATTTCACCATGAGGAGGCTAAATTTCTTGTCCATGTTCTCCTCTACACGCAGAAGATCTTTCTTATGAAATTCACGCAGCATTTTTGCATCTCTCGTGTTGTGAGATTCATGCATTCGATCGATGTTTTCTTGTATTTTGTTCTTCATATCAAGATTCTCACCGCCGGACTAGCAATTTATTGAACCAAGTTCAAGTATCGAACTTGCTTTACACGCATTATCGCTATTGTTGCCACCATTCCCGGATCGACAATTATTCCTCGCAGACGGCAGTAAGATTTGCGTCTCGGTTATCCAGTCTCATGTCCAGTGAGGCCTGGTGCCTCTCCATCTTCTCTATTTCTGCAAATATGGCCTTGAAAACTTCTCGAACCTCATTTTGCCGTTTTGTCTTCTCGGTGCAAAAGCGTCAAAGTCAAAGTCTGTTTGGGACGATGGTGTCTGTTGGAATAACGGGATCAGGTTTATGGAAACGTTCTTGGTCTCTAGTTGATTCTTCAAGAAGGTCAGGCAGCTCCAGAGAAAAGGGAAACGATTCTTCGAACGGATCATCACGGGCAACGGGAATTTGCTCAACGATAACTTGTGCCCGTGATGTGCCCGATGGAGTCGATTCTGCTGCAGCTTGGGGAGCCTGCGCAGTTGACTGTGTGTCAGCTGTGGTCTGTTGGGGTTTTGACCCAGCTGGCTGAGCCTCAGCTGTCTCAACAGCTTCGTCGGTCTCAGCTTGTTTTTCCATGTGAGTTGACTGGTCCTCGGCCGTATCAGTAGCGTCATCGGATGATGATGAGATTTGCATGGGTGTCTCATCATCAAAATTAAAGGTTTGGCGAGTAGCCTTAAGGTCGGTCTTACTCGTGCTTGGGAGAACATCCTCAGCTGAGTCTTTTGGATCGGCAATAGGGGATGACTCAGCTTCGTCTTCACCTTCAGATCCCAGAAAGGTTACATCAGGATTGTCTTGGGAATCGTGAAGAGCACTTATCTCCTTTTCAGATGGATCAATGATAGTAGGAGGGATGTTCTGTGCTTCCGTCTCTTTACCCCGGAAGTCTCAACCTCCCCGTTGGCCTTCATTACCTCCCCGCAGTCTCAATCGCAAGCCGAGGCTCTTGGATGATCCCCTTCGACATGTGTCACTGCCTTGGGGTCTTCTAAGGTGGCATCCACTGAGTCTCAACTCCATGGATTGCACTTTCATTGCCCAAAGTGTTAACTCCCGGGCGTTCCTTCTCGTGCCTCGATCGCATCGCAGCGTCATTGGCTCGCAGAGAGCTTGACACTTCAAACTGAGACGAGTTTTAATCGCCTCGAGCCTCGTCGCTGACAACTTGTGTGTATCCATTTGTTGTTCCTTCTCCACTTCGCCTCCAAGATTCGTTGTGGAGTCAGCTGCAGATCCTCCGACCTTGCCGCATTGGAGGGAGTTTCCCCTCGGTGGCACACCACCGAGTGACTTGAATGGGGTCACTCGTCTCGGACTCCCGGTTGTTCCTTTGAGTATTCAGCCGTTGGGGCAGGTGGTAAGACACCTTCATTAGGGATTGCTCGACTGGGGTCCCCACAATCCCGGTTTCATCGCCATTTCCTTAACACCTTTCTTCTCGAGTGAGTGGGAAGTGGTGGCAAAGAACAATCGTGGGCAATATCTTCGCACCACTCCCATCGGATCAATCTCCACCTGTGATGTGGAAGACTCCCTGGTCCTTCCAATAACCGTTGCTCATGTAGGACCCTAGATTCCCGCATGGCTTTCTGCAGATCTCCAATTCTTCTCAGAAGCAGAAGCAGGTCTAGATCCTCATCACTCCTAGAGAGAATGTCAAGATGAGGATGTGTATGATCGTGGTTCCAAGTAAAGGGACAACATCGACCTTTTCACGAGCTTCGCTTTCCGCCGATCTCGCTTCTCCTTGTCTTTGAAGATCCGCAAGATATCGTGCGCTTTTCTTCATCCGATTGCTTGAACCACATAGTGGTCAATCCGAGAAAGTTCAACGATTCTTCTTCTTCAATGAATTCGGTCTTTGGAATCGTTTCCTGGATCGACTCGAACTTCCACTTCCTCTATTCACGCAGACGATTTTGGATGTCCGGATATGGTGGGGATAGGATCATCACATCATCATCATCTTTATCATCTTCTCCCCGCCGTCCCTCGTTCTCGGGGATTGAAGGTAGCAAACTTTGGTGCTTCACACCTCAGCAACGTCTCATTTGCGGGAGGGGATACAACCCTGTCACAGGAGAGTTTGCTTACTCGATTTACTTCTTGTGTCTCGCTTGTTCGACTACAGCTGTGTCTTCAATTTGCCTCTCTGCTGATTGGCTTCAGAGACTTGGTTGTTTCATCAATAATTTCAGGAGACTCTACTTCTCCGGTTTTCTCGCGATCTGTTCGGTGAGTGAGTGGAGACTCATTGTTTTCTCAAGCTCGATCCCTTGAAGATTCTTCTTCTTCTTTTGGTTTTCACCAGAGGAATATCCGGTTCCACTTCCTCCGGTTCGTCAAGGTAAATGCCTTCGCATTGTCTTAGAGGCACGCTTGCCTTCTTTGTTGTGATGATCCTCTTCTTTTTAATCACTGGAGAAGGGATTAATGGTTCCTTCTCCATTGCGGCCGCAGGGGCGGAGAGACACGGCGCAGGGGCAGTGCATCTTTTGTTTTCTTTTTTTTTCTTTGCCGCAAAGGGCGTGATCTTCTTTGTAGTCGCAGGGCAGCCTTCTTCTAGGGAGAGGAGGAGACAATGCTTTTTCGGGGCCAATCGATTCTCCTCACTAGTATCATCTCTCTTGGCATAAGCTCTCTCGTGCTCAGGAAAGATTAGACCGAACATTTTTCTTGTTGACATGGAACGCCTTTCCATGTCAAGAGGGACTCCTTTAACTTCCATCATCCGCCAATCACCGGTCCGCACCCCAATGAACCTCCAAACGAACCATCCTCCTTGAAGGATTTATTCCCAATATTCGCGCAGTGCAGATACAAACTGTTGATTCACCTTCTTTTCTTCAATGATCGCGGCCATTACGGTCGGCTTAGTTTTAGATAATTTGGTTAAAGCTTCCAAATTTGATGTCTATGCGTTTGGCAACAATGTCTAGCAGTTTATGGTAGTCCTCCTTCAATGACTTCTTCTCATTTGTGTAGACAACCTTCGCAAAGATAGTCGGGTTTGGCTACTTCCTTCCAAGCAAGCCAAGTTAACATCGCTTCATAAATCTCCTAAGACTCTTTCCACCTAAGAACGAATAAGTGTTCCGCCGGATCCTTGGCAGTGATGGTGAAATGTTTCCGTGAACAGAGGACTTGATGCCCTCATCGTGAACTTAAGCGTTCACATAGAATCGCGCGACCTCTTCCACGTAGGTCATCTCGAAACTCCATCGACAAAAAGGGTTTCACTCGATTTTTCCAACTTCTCTGCTATTTTCTTCACAAGGGTTTCGTCGACCCTTGTTTGATCATGCCTTCAAGTCCACAGTAGATCCCATGTGAATTTGCTTTCCCAACTTGACGGTCGTAAGTAGATGCCATTTCTCAAAGATTCACCGAATAAAACTTTGAAAATAATGTTTGAAGATTTGTAGGGTTTTGAGAGTAAAAATGCTTTCTTTTCTCTTGAGAGAGATGAACAGGTTTTGGTAAAGTGAGAGAAAATCGGACGAAATGGTATATGTATGGGTTATGAAAGAACGTGCGGGTGGTTTTTGAAATTTGATCAAGATCAACGGCTCGATTTTGCACACCGATTAGCATTTAATTCCATGCATTTAATGCGGCATCATTTATATCCAATCATAAGCTTGGTGTGCGACTTTTGATCAGTACACGTCATAATTATCTTTCGACGCTATTCTTAAAAACATTCCCACTTAGTAGAAACGATCGTGTTTTTGTCACTTTGCTCATAAATAACTCAAACTTATTCCTTAGCCGATTTAACTCTTCTCTCTTTCCACATAAGCACTCACATTTGTCAACTAACTCGACGCAATTGATTCTCCGACACGGACTAATTCACTTAGTGATTCAAGCGTTGACTCTTTTTCATCTTTTCGTGTTTCATCTCTTTTCTTTGACTCTTCCGAGTGTCAACTCAGCTCAATTAACCCTAATTCATGGTTGAGTTCTTCAAATCTTGATACAAATATATCACTAATCGCTTATCGGTTGAGATATATTCCAAGGTGATGTCCTTCTTTTCAACATGATCTCTTATGAAGTGATATCTCGACATCAATGTGCTTTGTTCATGAGTGCAACACATGATTTTGGGTGATTGCAATTGCACTTGTGTTATCACACATAATTGGAATTTCCTTTTCTTCAACTTCATAGTCTCTGTTCTTTGTCTCATCCATAAGACTTGGGCACAACAGTTGCCCGACTATGTATTCTCGCTTCATTTGTGGAGGTGGCTATTGAATTTTGCTTCTTGCTAAACCAGAAATTAATCTATTTCCAAGCATTTGACATGTACCGAGGTACTTTTCTGTCAACTCGCATCCAAAGATAGTCGTAGTCCGAGTAACCAATTAGCTTGAATCCACCTTCCTTAGGATACCATAAGCCAACTTCTTGGCTTCCTTTCAAATATCTCAAGATTCTTTTGGTCGCAGATCATGTGGCTTTCTTTTGGAGCATATTGAAATCTTGCACATACACCTACAACAAAGGTGATGTCCGGCCCTTCTTTGTGAGATAGAGAAATGATCCAATAAGTGCTCTATATCTTGTTTGATCCATGGGCTTGCCATCCGTATCCATATCCATTTTGATGATGTATTCATTGGTATTTTCACGAAGACTTCTCTTCCATACCAAATTTCTTCATTATATCTCCGTGTATTTTGTCCGACTTATGAAGGTTCCATCCTTCATTTGTTTCACTTGGAGTCCAAGGAAGAATGCGTTCTCCCATCATGCTCATTTCAAATTTGCTTTGCATAAGATTTGAGAATTTATCACATGACTCTTTGTTTGTGGATCCAAAGATGATGTCATCCACATATATTTGAACAAGCGCAAAAGATACTCTTCCCATCTTGAATTCAAGAGTGTTCTATCCACTTTGCCTTTTGTAAATACGTTCTCGATCGGGAATTGTGATAATGTATCATACCATGCTCTTGGTGCCTGTTTCAATCCACACAAAGCTTTCTTGAGATTGTATACTTTATCTCCAAGAGTCTTCCGCTCAAATCCTCGGAGGTTGTTCAACATACACTTCTTCCTCCAATAATCCATTAAGGAATGCACTCTTTACATCCATTTGATATACAATGAAGTTCTTGTGAGCAAAGATAGGCAAGAAACATCCTTATGGCTTCGGTCTTGCCACAGAGCAAAAGTTTCATCAAAATCTATTCCTTCTTCTTGGCAATACCCTTTTGTAGGTCCCAAGGGGTGTGAGTGTAAGGTTTAGAAGGGGGTTGAATAAACCTTACCAAATTTTCGATTTAGTCCTTTTAAAGGTTCGAGTTGATACTACGCAATTTGTGTCCTAGGTGGACAGCCAATTTAGTTAATCAAGAGAGTTAGTCACTCAAATGACTGACCGATTTGTTGATAGAATAACTGTTAAGATCGAATTAGCTCAACTGTGGTTTGTTTTCAAATGGAAGACTTAACACCCTTAAGTTTGGTTTAGTAGAGATTTAAAGCTTGATTTAGTACTTAGAAATTATCTAATGGATAGCAAATATGTCACAGAATTAAACAAATATGATGCAGAATTAAAGTGTTGAAATGTAAATGACACGATAAGTTTTTATAGAGGTTCAAGATAGGGTAATTCTTCTACTCCTCTCTTCTCCAACTCCCCTGGAGGAATCCACTAATCCACTAAGTATTGATCAAGATACAAAGTGGTACTTGGTCCCGATACAAGTCTTGATCACACACGGTGACTTGATCCTTTGGGACTCGATCCGAGACGCCTTGATCACTTAGTCAAGCTCGACGACTAAACTTCTTCACAGGGCAGCTTGCTTTGCTACTACACCCACTTGCTTAAGCTTTTTGGATTTGATCACGAAGCCCTCCAAAAGCTCAAAACTTGGTTCAACCTTGAACCTTCCTACAATCCTTCGTGGAATGCGGACCCCTTGTTTCTTGAGCAATTTCCTCTTCAACTGATTGAAGTTATCTTTCCTTCACGGTGAGTGTTGGATTGATGTTCTTCGTAGTGTAGGCTTGAGGATTGAGCGTTTAATAACTTGAGAATATTTCAGGTTACAAAATGTTTCTTTCTTGCTTGTATGGTCAAGGTAACCTATGTAATCTTCATAACTTTTTCTCGAGTTATTCCTCGGCCTTTTATAGTGATCTTTCAAAAATCGCCCGTTGAAGAGATAGGCTTATTTTTGAAAGTCACTTGTGGTTGTTGGCTTGTCTTGTTGCGATCCTTGGAATTCCCATTTCCTCGTATGAATTGTTCTTGACTTTTCGAGTTCGACACGTGTAGTGCTTCCCATTGGTTTATTCCTTTTGCACGCTTCCTCGGGATGAGCACTTGAGAAAGGTAGCATGGAGATATTACTTGTTTAAGTAATTCTCTTGATTTCGTGCAACGGATCTTTTGAGATATCTCGACTTGATCGCATTTCCTTGCTTTCCCAGGTGACTTAGAGTCGACTTCTAATCATTGGATGACTCTTTACATCACTTCAACTTGAGACTTTGGCTTTTCTTGAGTTGACTTGACCGATACTCCACTCACCGCATCTGTTTGCTCCTTGATAGAGTTCCGTCTTCTCTTCTTTGCCATACTCATTTGTCTTGCAACGTGAGTCTTCCTTCTAGTCTTGAGTTGTCTTCTTGCATGTTTGGGCATAGCCGACTTAATTCACTTGACCAGCCCTATTTATTACAATGCGGTTTACAACAAAAATGGGGGTGCCAACTTCCTATTCTAAGTTTTACATGGCATTCATCAAAATCTAAACAATAAATTTCCCAACAATTTCCCCCTTTTTGATGATGCCAAGACTTAAAACATTCAAAATGTAACTAGCAAAGATACATACAGGATAGTGCATTCACATAGAATGTATGCGTAGAATCAATTCTTTTATTGATCATAACATTCTTGTTCTTTTACACAATCTTTTTACAAGGTGTATCGAGCAATCATTTATCTATACAAAAAAATAAAGAATTTACTGACTTTATTGCGGAGAAGACTTACATAGTATGTATTTACATAGTAAAATACATGAAGGGGTGGATGAAAGAACACTTCATCTCCTTCGCCGCCTCCTTCTTTCATCTTCCTCGGTTCTGTCATCTTCGGTCTTCTTCTCTTTTTCTCATCTCGGCCGCCTTCTTCTTCTTTTCATATGCTTTCCGGGCACTTCATCTCTTCTTAATCTCTCTTGTCTTTCCCCCATAGCTGAGTTTGTCTCTTATTTTCTTCTTCTATTCTTTTCGCATACTCAAAGATTGCTTTTAGCCACTTGCAAATTGGCTACTTGGTCAAGACCAGCCCAAAGTAGATCCCTCCTTTCTTTCCCCGGATCTACGTACTCAATGTTTTTGGGCGAGGCCTATGTCTCAAACCTTTTCCTCCACTTTCTTCTTCCTCTTCCTTCTGGGGCGTGTATTGTCTTTGGGGTCTTCTTCTTTCCCGGTGAGTGACCAGCAGAGTGACCCAGAGTGATCGCCAGTAGTCCGGTAGTCTTTGCTGTCGGCTTCTTCACATAACGTGAGACCCTTTTCCCAAGACAAGTCCCAAGCTTGAGCCATAGACATATTTGCAAAGTATCCTTCGGATGCGGCGTTTTAAATTCATCAAGGCGATCGTGGCTCGGTCCCAGGCATCCGAGATGGCATAAGTGTCTCTGTCTCTTTGGAATACCTCCATGTTGTTTCAAGATGATCATAACCCGGGCATCCATTCTTCCTTCCACTTCCTCCATCCCTCGCTTCAATTGTCTTTCTCTTTTAGACCATAGATATAGCAGAGTGTTGGAGTGCGTAGTCACGGGGAGTTTGTGCGATAATATCACCATTTGTGACAAGACCTTGTTGGGGGTTTGTGCAATCATCAAGGTCACATCTTTCGATCCTTCCCCCTCAACGGACTTTCCTTTCTTTTGTTTTGACACTTCCTCATTTGTCTTTCCCTTCACAATCGCTTCCTCCTTTTCGCCCGACGGATCTCTTTAGCGTTTTAAAGTATTCCTCTTCCCCCTTTTTGACATCATCAAAGGAGAGAGGAACACTGAAACATCTTGGCAAGCAGGAAGTCGAGCTCGGCGATAGTCGAGTTTTGTCTCGAGTCTCGCTGCGGAGTATGCGGTACGAAATTCGGAGCGAGTAGCGTTGGACTCTCGCTTGAAATTAGCTTCATTTCAGCCATGAGAAGGATAAATTTTCTATCCATAATTTCTTCCAGACGCAGGGAGATCACTCTTATTTTGCTCACGCAGCAGACTTTATCTCGCAAAGTGTGAGCTTGATGCATGTGTTCAATGTGTTCTCTCAATTTCGTCTTTGCATCGCATTCTCATTTCGCCATACCAACGACTTGTTGAACAATGTCTGAAGTATCTAACTTGTTCCACACGCATTGTTATTTCTCTTTGTTGCCACCATTCCTTATCCGATTGTTATGCCTCTCAAGTCAGTAAGGTTGGCATCTCTGTTGTCGATCGCATGTCCATAGAGGCCTCGGTGCCTCTCCATCCGTTCAATTTCAGCAAATAATGCTTTGAACACCTCCGAACTTGAGTTGTTTCTTCCGTTGCGGTGATGGCCACGCAGCGTCAAAGTCATAGTCATTTGGAACGATGGTACCGGCTGAATGATGGTGAGCGTCCGTGGAAGCGTGCGAGTTCGTTCTTCGACTCTTCGGAGGTCGGGTACCTCCGGGGAGAAAGGAAATGATTCTACAAAGGAATCATCACGGCCAACGGGTATTTGTTCAATGATGAGAGGTACGCGTGAAGTTCCTTTTGAGTCGAACTCCGCTGCACTTGGGAGCTGCGCGATGGACTCTGTTTGGTGGGTCTGTTGTGAAGTGGACCCGACTTTGCCGAGCCTCATTTGTTTCAACGGCCTTCGTTGGTCTCGGTGGTTTCTCCAATTGAGTGGGATGGTCTCGGCCTTATCGAAGCGTCATCGGACGATGATGAGATTTCCATTGGTGGCTCATCATCAAAATTGAAAGTTTGACGAGTAGTCTTGAGATCGACTTGCTCGTCTTTGGGAACATCCGCTTGGTGAGTCTTTTGGATCTGTCACGGGGATGACTCGGCTTCTTAACGTCGCCCTCCGATCCGCAGAAAGGTTACATCGGGATTATCCTGGGAATCATGAAGCGTGCTTATCTCCTTTTCGGATGGATCAATGATAGCGGTGGGATGTTCTCTACTTGACTTCTTTACCCGGGAAGTCTCAACCTCCCGTGGGCCTTCATTACCTCCTGCGTTAGTCTCAATCGCAGCGAGGCCTTGGACCTCCTTTCGCAAGTGTCGATTGTCTTAGGGTCTTTCGTGGGGGCATCCATTGGAGTCTCAACCCCATGGATTGCACTTTCATCGCCCCAGTGTTAACTCCCAGGTCAAGTTTCCTTGTGCCTCGTTTTCGCATCGCGGCGTCATTAGCCTTTAGAGCAGAAGTTGGCACCTCATCCGAGACGACCTCAATGTTCGAGCTTCGTTGATGGCAACTTTGTTCGTTTTGTGTTTGTACTTTCTCCACTTCGCCTCCTAGATTCGTTGTGAAGTCATCTGCAGATCCTCCGACCTTGCCGCAGTGGAGGAGTTTCCACCATTTGGCGCATCACCGAGTGACTTGGAATGGGGTCACTCGTCTCCAAACTCATTTGTTTTCTACGAGTGTTCAGCCGTTGGGGCAGGGTGGTAAGACACCTTCATTAGGGGTTGGCTCAACTGGGGTCCCCACTAACCTAGTTTCATCGCCAGTTCCTTAAATCCTTCTTCCGAGTGAGTGGGGAAGTGGTGGCGGCAACAACGGTGGCGATTTTCGCACTACTCCCATTGGATCGATTTCAGTGTGTGTTTTGGAGGACTCTCTGGTCCCTCCATTATGCTTTTCTCATGAATAATTCGGATTCATGCATTGCTTGCTGCATTTGCAACTTTTCGCGGGCAAAGACAGGTCCGATCCTCATCACTTTCGATAGAATGTCGAAGTGAGGATGCGTATGTTACGGGTGCCGGTGAGAGGCGGAGATCCGGCCTTCTCTCTTGCCTCGCCTTCCTCGCCGATCTCTCCTTCTCATTATCCTTGAAGATCTGCAGGATATCGTGCGATTTTTCTTCATCCAATCCGAGATCACGAGAGGTTAGTCGAGGAAGTTTGAGTTCCTCTTCTTCTTCGATAAACTCGGGCCGTTGGAACTGTTCCCTTGATCGACTCAATTTCCACTTCCTCCACTCACGCAGACGATTTTGGATGTCCGGGTAAGGTGGGATAGGATCATCACATCACTATCATCTCTATCTTCTTTGTGTCTCGGTGTGCGAACTGTTGTGTCTTGATTTGCCTCATTGATCGCCTTCAACAGATTTAGTCATTTCATCTATAATATCCGAGACTCTACTTTCTCCAGTCTCCAGATATCTGCTCGGTGAGTGGGCGACTCAAGGTTTCTCAAGCTCGGAGTGCTTGATGATTCTTCTTCGTCTCTAGTTTGTACCAGAGGGATTTACGGTTCGAGAGAGTTTCTTCGAGTCTTGGGCGGCGGGGGCCGTCTTTGGTGTTTTTTTCGAGGAGCTGGCCGTCTTGGCTTATCGGATCTTCTTTTTGACGATCGGAGAAGGTAGTTGAGAGTCCTTCTCGACCGCTGCTGGGGCGGTGTGACTCATTTGCAGGGCAGGAGCAGGTTTGACTTTCTTTCTTTGTCAGAGCGGCGAGCTTCTTCTTAGCATTTGCGCAGGGGCTTTCTTCTTTGGTGGAGAGGAAACAATTTGTATCTTGTGGTGGTGATTCCCCTCACTCGTGTCGCTCTCTTGGCGTAGGCTCTCTTCTCAGTGCGCTGAGAGGTTTGATCGAACATCATCTTGTTTACATGAAACGCCTTTCCATGTCTAAGAGGGACTCCTTTCACCTCCATCACCGGCCAATCACAGGCCATATCCTAGGGATCCTCCAAATGTACCATCTTCCTTGAAGGATTTGTTCCCTACATTCTGGCATAGTCTGCTGTAGACAAACTCGGCCGATTTATTTTCCTTTCTTCAATGATCGCATCCATTACGATCAACTTTGCTTTTGATGTTGGTCAAAGTCGCCAAATTTGATGTCTATGCATTTGGCAACTATGTCCAACAACTTGTGATAATCCTCCGGTGACCTCTTGTTTTCTTTGTGTAAACTATTTTATCAAAGATAGTCGGGCTTGGCTACTTCCTTCCAACCACAGACCCAGGTTTACATCACTTCGTTGATTTCGATGCTCCTTCCGTCGGTAGTGAGCAGTGTTCAGCCAAATCCTTGGCAGAGATGATGAACTCCTTTCCGTGAACAGAGGATTTGATCCCCTCATCATGAATCTCGGCGTTCACATAGAAGCGTGCGACCTCCTCCACATAGGTCATCGGATATTCCAACGTCGAGAAAGCTTGATTTTCAAAGGACGTTTCCAATTTCTCAAACAATTTTCTTCACTAGGGTGTCGTCGGACCCTGTTTCACCATGCCGTCGAAATCCACAAGAGACCGGTGTGGATTTGTTTTCCTAACTTGACAAAATCATAGGTTGATGCCATTTTTCAGATTTCACCGAAGAAAACTTAGAGGTTGATTCAAAGATAGATAGGGTTTTGAGAGAGTTTTGCCTTTGCTTCTGAGAGAAATGAACGGTTTTGGTAATATGAGAGAGAGAAGAAAGAAAGCTTAAGTATGGTTTATGAAAGGACGTGCGGGTGGTTTTTGAAATGTGATCGAAATCAACGGCTTAGATTTTTCACGCCGATTTAGCATTTAATGTCTCGTATTTAATGCGGCAAAGATTTATATCCAATCATAAGCTTGGTGTGCGGCTTTTGCTGTACACGTCATAATTATCTTTGACGTAATTCTTAAAACATTCCCGCTTAGTAAAACGATTGCGTTTTTGTCACTTTGCTCATAAATGACTCGGCTTTTACCCTCGGTTGTCGGTGACTCGGTATATGTCTTTTCCGATCTGGTGATTTACTTAGTTGATTTGTGAGTTCACTCTTTTCCCCTCTTTTTTGTGTTCCATTTCTTTTCTTTGATTCTTCCGAGTGTCATTTCACCAATTAACCCTAACTCATGCTTGAGTTCTTCAAATCTTGACTCACATAATGGTTTTGTGAAGATGTCACCAATTGTTTATCGGTTGAGATATATTCCAAGATGATGTCCTTCTTTTCAACATGATCTATTATGAAGTGATATCCGACATCGATATGCTTTGTTCTTGAGTGCAACACAGATTTTGAGTGATTGCAATTGCACTTGTGTTATCACACATGATTGGAATTTCCTTTTCTTCAACTTCATAGTCTCTCAGTTCTTTGTCTCATCCATAGGACTTGGGCACAACATTTGCCGCCAGCCTATGTATTCTCGTCATTTGTAGAGGTGGCTATTGAATTTTGCTTCTTGCTAAACCAGGAAATCAACTTTGTTTCCTAGCATTTGACATGTGCCCGAGGTGCTTTTCTGTCAACTCTGCGTCCAACATAGTCGAGTCCGAATAGCCAATTAGTTTGAATCCACCTTCCTTTGGATACCATAAGCCAACTTCTTGGCTTCCTTTCAAGTATCTCAAGATTCTCTTAGTCATTCTTTGTCATATGGCTCTCTTTTGGAGAGATTGAAATCTTGCACATACACCTACAAAGACAAAGGTGATGTCCGGCCCGCTTTGTGAGATAGAGCAATGATCCAATAAGTGCTCAGATCTTGTTTGATCTACTGTGCTTGCCATCCGCATCCATGTCCATTTTGATCGATGTATTCATTGGTATTTTCACGAAGACTTCTCCTCCATACCAAATTTCTTCATTAAATCTCTCGTGTATTTTGTTTGACTTATGAAGTTTCCATCCTTGATTGTTTCACTTGGAGTCCAAGGAAGAAATGACTCTCCCATCATGCTCATTTCAAATTTACTTTGCATGAGGTTTGAAAATTTTTCACATGACTCTTTGTTTGTGGATCCAAAATGATGTCATCCACATATATTTGAACAAGCAAGATACTCTTCTTGTCTTGAATTCTGAAAAGTGTTCTATCTACTTTTCCTTTTGTGAATCCATTCTCGATTAGGAATTGTGACAAGGTATCATACCATGCTCGGGTGCCTGTTTCAATCCATACAGAGCTTTCTTGAGTTTGTATACCTTATCTCCAAGAGTCTTCTGCTCAAATCCTGGAGGTTGTTCAACATACACTTCTTCTTCCAATAAACCATTTAGGAATGCACTTTTTACATCCATCTGATATACAATGAAATTCTTGTGAGTTGCATAGGCAAGAAACATCCTTATAGCTTCCAATCTTGCTACAGAGCAAATGTTTCATCAAAATCTATTCCTTCTTCTTGGCAATATCCTTTGGCTACTAGTCTTGCTTTGTTTCTTACCACAAAACCTTCCTCGTTCATCTTGTTTCGAACACCCATTTAGTACCAATAACGTTTTGATGGGTGGGTCTTTGAACTAATTCCCATACTTTATTTCTTTCAAACTGATTGAAATTTCTTCTTGCATAGCTTGAATCCAATGTGTGTCATCCAATGCTTGTAACACATCTTTGGGCTCTATTTGCGAGATAAAGCATGTGAACATAGCTTCTTGTTGAGTTACGGATCTTGTTTTGACACCTTCTCTTATATCTCCAATGACAAGTTTCGTGGATGGTCTTTCACCATCTTACATCCGGTTGAAGTAAGTTAGCCGGGTCCGATCGTCTAGCGTGTGTTGCTTTGATCAGCTCTCTCGTAATCACTTAGTCGCAAATTTTCCACTGCTTTTGAGATTCAGCTATCTCATCTTCATCCGAGTTTATAATTCCGGCTTCACTTCAAAGATAGGATTCTTCTCGCATGGTTTGGTTGATTCAACTTATCGGTGATTCTTCAATGTCTTCTCCATTAACATTTGGTTCATCGAATACCACATGAATGGATTCCTCTCGCAACCATAGTTCTTTTGTTGAGTACTCTGTAGGCTTTGCTTTGGTGAGTATCCAAGAAGATACCTTCATCGCCTTTAGCATCGAAGGCCTTTAGATTATCTTTGCCATTGTTGTGGATGAAGCATTTACATCCAAATATTGTAAAATATGCAACATTTGGTTTTCTTCACCCAAATCTCATAGGGAGTCTTTGTCACCGTCTTTTATCATACATCTGTTTTGAGTGTAGCAAGCTATGTTGATTGCTTCACCAAAATCTTTTTGGTAACCCTACTTGCCTAACATGGTCCTTGCCGCTTCTTTGAGAGTTCTATTCCTTCTTTCTCGCAACTCCATTCTGTTTGTGGAGTCCTTTGCCGCAGATAATTCATGACCAATGCCATTTTCAATACAATATCGAGTTATTATCCCATTAACAAACTCGGTTCCTCTCGTCTCGATCTTATTTTGATAATGGTTTCGCTCTTTTCATTTTGAATTTTCTTCATTAATCGTGGCGGTTTAGAGAGTTTCTTTCTTTTTACACATGAATATAGTCCATGTATATCTTGAGTAGTCATCTACTACCACCAAGGTGTATTTCTTTCCACTTATGCTAGTTGGTTCCACTTTGGGCCAAATAGATCCATATGTAGCAGATGTAATATTCTTGTTGAAGATGGACATGTCTTTTCTTTGAATGAAGATTTAATTTGTTTTCCTTCGACATGCATCACATATACTCTCCTTCTTGTATATGAGTCCTGGAAGTCCTTCCACAAGACTACGGCAAGCTTGTTAATCGTTTTGAAATTCAGGTGACTTTTTTATGCCACGCCAACTTGATTCACCAGTTGTGCTCTTTTGCTAATAGACAGTCCGGGTGTAGCGGTTGACCAATCTACTACATACATGTTCTTTTGTCGCGCAACCTTGCAACACAACTTCATTCGATTCAAGATCCTTGATTTGGCATATACCCATGTTAAATCCAACATTATAACCCTTGTCACGAGTTGGCCGATGCTTAGCAAATTGAAGTTGAGTCCTTCAACATATGCAACATCCGTGATTTCTAATCCATTTTTCTTGATGGATCTAATGCCTCTTACTTCTCCCGAGCTTCATTTCCTCCAAATATGACTTTTGCTCCTTTAACTTCCTTGAATTTTGACAGATTTTTCTTATTTCTCGTCATATGTCCGGGAGCGACCACTATCCATGTACCAGGTTCCTTGGCACTCGGATGTTCCTTGAACCCGCAATCAAGGAAATTAAGTTTTGGTACCCATATTTGTATGGGTCTGAGGGGTTAGAATTGTAAGATGATCCAACCAACTTATAGCCAAATGATTTGACTCTAAGGGGTTGCCATCTATCGATGCCATAATCATAATTAATCTTGGCAAATTGCTTGGGGATTTTAGGTTCATACAATCTGTCTCTTTTGTTTGTATGCTTTTGTGTATATGTTTTTAGCAATCGCCATCTTCTGGGTAATTGTGGTGTCTCCGAGTGTAGTGCCTAGGTACATATGTGTTCGATGAAAGCTCTTATACTTTTGGAATGGCCTTTCTTTGAGTTCTAGGCCTTTGCCATTTGGGCTTATATTCCATAAGTCTATTCGATAGTTCACATTATTCCAATCAGCTTGGCTTGGATATTTTCTACCATTCCCATCATATGTATTTCTTTTATAGATTTTTGGGTTTTTGGTAGCTCTGTTTCATCTTTACAGAGTTTTTTGTTTGGAGTTTTGAGGAACTTGATGAATCTCTTTTCATCTGTCCTTTGCCGCACTCAATCCGGTTTTTTTTCCTTTTCCTTTATAACCAAGGCCGGTTTGCTTGTAATTGTGCTTTGGAGTGAATGTGTGCACCATTTAGAGTTTTGGATTTTTAGACTCTTCATTGCTTGAAGATCCTTTTTCCAAAATTACTTTTGAGGTTTGACATAGCACAGAGGAATTAAATCCTAAGCTGTCTTGTCTCCACATTCTCTTTGACTCATAATGAGATCATCCAATGATTTAGATGCCTTTGTGAATGAGGCAATAACATTTTGAGGTCATTCTCCCTCTTTTCTATGGCGACTATTTCTGCTATTAGCTTGGCATTTTCAACTTTAAACTTTTATTCTCATCGCCTATTTGACTTAGAGTACTCGGCTCCTTAGTCAATTTTGTGAGTTTTAAGCTCTGAGTAAGGTTGTTTTCCTCATTTAGTAGTGTGTGTGAGGATTTAATGTGTTCATAATCTTTCATCATTAAACGTATTCGTGGCTTCTTCTTCGCAGTCACTTTCCGGCACGCCTTCATCGCT